>CAJHQQ010001941.1:0-77595 GCA_905132885.1 Moricandia moricandioides
ATCAAAAATAAATTGCCAAATCTCCAAACATGTAAATTGGAGTCACTTCGGTTAAAAGTGGGATAACTTCTTCATCATAACTCCTATGATCTTGATTAAACTTCAGGGTGATTCTAAACTGATCAATGAGTCCAAATCAAGCTTCTTACATCGTGATTCATTCTGGTTTTATTAGTATCAAGAAGAAATTGCCAAATCTCCAAACAGGGTAAACTGGATTCACTTCGGTTAAAAGTGGGATAACTTCTTCATCATAACTCCTATGATATTGATTCAACTTCAGGGTGATTATCCACATATTTATGAGTCCAAATCAAGATTCTTACATCTTGATTCATTATGCTTTGATTAGAATCAAGAAGAAATTGCCAACTCTCCAAACAGGGCAAACTGGAATCACTTCGGTTAAAAGTGGGATAACTTCTTCATCATAACTCCTATGATCTTGATTCAACTTCAGGGTGATTCTACACTGATTTATGAGTCCAATCAAGATTCTTACATCGTGATTCATGTCTGGTTTTATTTGTATCAAGAAGAAATTGCCAAAATCTCCAAACATGGTAAACTGGATTCAGGTTAGGTAAAAGTGGATAACTTTTCATCATAACTCCTATGATCTTGATTCAACTTCAGGGTGATTCTAAACTTATTTATGAGTCCAAAATCAAACTTCTTAAATCGTGATTCGTTCTGGATTTATTAGTATCAAGAAGAAATTGCCAAATCTCCAAACAGGGTAAACTGGATTCACTTCGGTTAAAAGTGGGATAACTTCTTCATCATAACTACTATGATATTGATTCAACTTCAGGGTGATTATTCGCTGATTTATGAGTCCAAATCAAGATTCTTACATTTTTATTCATTATGTTTTTGATTAGAATCAAGAAGAAATTACCAAACTCTCCAAACAGGGCAAATTGGAATCACTTCGGTTAAAAGTGGGATAACTTCTTCATCATAACCTCCTATGATGCTTGATTCAACTTCAGGGTGATTCTACACTGATTTGTGAGTCCAAATCAAGATTCTTACATCGTGATTTCATTCTGCTTTTATTTGTATCAAGAAGAAATTGCCAAATCTCCAAACAGGGTAAACTGGATTCACTTCGGTTAAAAGTGGGATAACTTCTTTATCATAACTCCTATGATCTTGATTCAACTTCAGGGTGATTCTAAACTTATTTATGAGTCCAAATCAAACTTCTTACATCGTGATTCATTCTGGTTGTTACTAGTATCAAGAACAAGTTGCCAACCTCTCCAACAGGGCAAACTGGAATCACTTACGGTTAAAAGTGGGATAACTTCTTCATCATAACTCCTATGATCTTGATTCAACTTCAGGGTGATTCTAAACTTATTTATGAGTCCAAATCAAAATTCTTACATCGTGATTCGTTCTGGTTTTATTAGTATCAAGAACAAATTGCCAACTCTCCAAACAGGGCAAACTGGAATTACTTCGGTTAAAAGTGGGATAACTTCTTCATCATCATTCCTATGATCTTGATCCAACTTCAGGGTGATTTTACACTGATATATGAGTCCAAATCAAGCTTCTTACATCGTGATTCATTCTGGTTTTATTAGTATCAAGAAGAAAATGCCAAATCTCCAAACAGGGTAAACTGGATTCACTTCGGTTAAAAGTGAGATAACTTCTTCATCATAACTCCTATGATATTGATTCAACTTCAGGGTGATTTACACTAATTTATGAGTACAAATCAAGCTTCTTACATCGTGATTCATTCTGGTTTGATTTGAATCAAGAAGAAATTGCCAAATCTCCAAACAGGGTAAACTGGAATCACTTTGGTTAAAAGTGGGATAACTTCTTCATCATAACTCCAATGATATTGATTCAACTTCAGGGTGATTCTACACTGATTTTTGAGTTCAAATCAAGCTTCTTACATTGTGATTCGTTCTGGTTTGATTAGAATCAAGAAGAAATTGCCAAATCTCCAAACAGGACAAACTGGAATCACTTCAGTTAAAAGTGGAATAACTTCTTCATCATAACTCCTATGATCTTGATTCAACATCAGGGTGATTCTACACAGATTTATGAGTCCAAATCAAGCTTCTTACATCGTGATTCGTTCTGGTTTGATTAGAATCAAGAAGAAATTGCCAAATCTCCAAACAAGGTAAACTGGAATCACTTCGGTTAAAAGTTGAATAACTTCTTCATCATAAGTCCAATGATATTGATTCAACTTCAGGATGATTCTGCACTGATTTATGAGTTCAAATCAAGCTTCTTACATCGTGATTCATTCTCTTTTTATTAGAATCAAAAAGAAATTGCCAAATCTCCAAACAATGTAAATTGGAGTCACTTCGGTTAAAAGTGGGATAACTTCTTCATCATAACTCCTATGATCTTGATTAAACTTCAGGGTGATTCTAAACTGATCAATGAGTCCAAATCAAGCTTCTTACATCGTGATTCATTCTGGTTTTATTAGTATCAAGAGGAAATTGCCAAATCTCCAACAGGGTAAACTGGATTCACTTCGGTTAAAAGTGGGATAACTTCTTCATCATAACTCCCATGATATTGATTCAACTTCAGGGTGATTATCCACATATTTATGAGTCCAAATCAAGATTCTTACATCTTGATTCATTATGCTTTGATTAGAATCAAGAAGAAATTGCCAACTCTCCAAACAGGGCAAACTGGAATCACTTCGGTTAAAAGTGGGATAACTTCTTCATCATAACTCCTATGATCTTGATTCAACTTCAGGGTGATTCTACACTGATTTATGAGTCCAAATCAAGATTCTTACATCGTGATTCATTCTGGTTTTATTTGTATCAAGAAGAAATTGCCAAATCTCCAAACATGGTAAACTGGATTCAGTTAGGTTAAAAGTGGGATAACTTCTTCATCATAACTCCTATGATCTTGATTCAACTTCAGGGTGATTCTAAACTTATTTATGAGTCCAAATCAAAACTTCTTAAATCGTGATTCGTTCTGGTTTTATTAGTATCAAGAAGAAATTGCCAAATCTCCAAACAGGGTAAACTGGATTCACTTCGGTTAAAAGTGGGATAACTTCTTCATCATAACTACTATGATATTGATTCAACTTCAGGGTGATTATTCACTGATTTATGAGTCCAAATCAAGATTCTTACATTTTTATTCATTATGTTTTGATTAGAATCAAGAAGAAATTACCAACTCTCCAAACAGGGCAAATTGGAATCACTTCGGTTAAAAGTGGGATAACTTCTTCATCATAACTCCTATGATCTTGATTCAACTTCAGGGTGATTCTACACTGATTTGTGAGTCCAAATCAAGATTCTTACATCGTGATTCATTCTGCTTTTATTTGTATCAAGAAGAAATTGCCAAATCTCCAAACAGGGTAAACTGGATTCACTTCGGTTAAAAGTGGGATAACTTCTTTATCATAACTCCTATGATCTTGATTCAACTTCAGGGTGATTCTAAACTTATTTATGAGTCCAAATCAAACTTCTTACATCGTGATTCATTCTGGTTTTACTAGTATCAAGAACAAGTTGCCAACTCTCCAAACAGGGCAAACTGGAATCACTTCGGTTAAAAGTGGGATAACTTCTTCATCATAACTCCTATGATCTTGATTCAACTTCAGGGTGATTCTAAAACTTATTTATGATCCCAAATCAAAATTCTACATCGTGATTCGTTCTGGTTTTATTAGTATCAAGAACAAATTGCCAACTCTCCAAACAGGGCAAACTGGAATCACTTCGGTTAAAAGTGGGATAACTTCTTCATCATAACTCCTATGATATTGATTCAACTTCAGGGTGATTTACACTGATATATGAGTCCAAATCAAGCTTCTTACATCGTGATTCATTCTGGTTTTATTTGAATCAAGAAGAAATTACCAAATCTCTAAACAGGGTAAACTAGAATCACTTCGGTAAACTAGAATCACTTCAGGATGATTCTGCACTGATTTATGAGTCCAAATCAAGCTTCTTACATCGTGGTTCCTTCTGGTTTGATTAGAATCAAGAAGAATTGCCAAATCTCCAAACAAGGTAAATTGGAGTCACTTCGTTTAAAAGTTTGATAACTTATTCATCATAACTCCTATGATCTTGATTCAACTTCAGGGTGATTCTACACTGATTTATGAGTCCAAATCAAGCTTCTTACATCGTGATTCATTCTAGTTTAATTAGTATCAAGAAGAAATTGCCAAATCTCCAAACATGGTAAACTGGATTCACTTCGGTTAAAAGTGGGATAACTTCTTCATCATAACTCCTATGATATTGATTCAATATCAGGGTGATTATCCACTGATTAATGAGTCCAAATCAGGATTCTTACATCTTGATTCATTATTGTTTGAATAGAATCAAGAAGAAATGACCAACTCTCCAAACATGACAAACTGGAATCACTTCGGTTAAAAGTGGGATAACTTCTTCATCATAACTCTATGATCTTGATTCAACTTCAGGGTGATTCTACACTGATTTATGAGTCCAAATCAAGCTTCTTACATCGTGATTCATTCTGGTTTTATTAGTATCAAGAAGAAATTGCCAAATCTCCAAACAGGGCAAAATGGAATCACTTCGGTTAAAAGTGGAATAACATCTTCATCATAACTCCTATGATATTTATTCAACTTCAGGGTGATTACCCACTGATTTAAGAGTCCAAATAATGCTTCTTACATCTTGATTCATTCTGTTTTTATTTGAATCAAGAAGAAATTGCCAAATCTCAAAACAGGACAAACTGGAATCACTTCGGTTAAAAGTGCGATAACTTCTTCATCATAACTCCAATGATATAGATTCAACTTCAGGATGATTCTACAGTGATTTATGAGTCCAAATAAAGCTTCTTACGTCTGGATTCATTCTGTTTTGATTTGAATCAAGAAGAAATTGCCAAATCTCCAAACAGGGTAAACTGGAATCACTTCGGTTCAAAGTGGGATAACTGCTTCATCATAACTCCTATGATCTTGATTCAACTTCAGGGTGATTATCCACTGATTAATGAGTCCAAATCAGGATTCTTACATCGTGATTCATTATGGTTTGAATTGAATCAAGAAGAAATTGTCAAATCTCCAAACAGTGTAAACTGGATTTACTTCGGTTAAAAGTGGGATAACTTCTTACATCGTGATTCATTCTGGTTTGATTAGAATCAAGAAGAAATTGCCAAATCTCCAAACAGGGTAAACTGGATCCACTTTGGTTAAAAGTGTGATAACTTCTTCATCATAACTCCTATGATATTGATTCAACTACAGGGTGATTTAAACTGATTTATGAGTACAAATCAAGCTTCTTACATCGTGATTCATTGTGGTTTTATTTGAATCAAGAAGAAATTGCCAAATCTCCAAACAGGGTAAACTAGAATCACTTCGGTAAACTAGAATCACTTCAGGATGATTCTGCACTGATTTATGAGTCCAAATCAAGCTTCTTACATCGTGGTTCATTCTGGTTTGATTAGAATCAAGAAGAAATTGCCAAATCTCCAAACAAGGTAAATTGGAGTCACTTTGTTTAAAAGTGGGATAACTTATTCATCATAACTCCTATGATCTTGATTCAACTTCAGGGTGATTCTACACTGATTTATGAGTCCAAATCAAAGCTTCTTACATCGTGATTCATTCTAGTTTAATTAGTATCAAGAAGAAATTGCCAAATCTCCAAACATGGGTAAACTGGATTCACTTCCGTTAAAAGTGGGATAACTTCTTCATCATAACTCCTATGATATTGATTCAATATCAGGGTGATTATCCACTGATTAATGAGTCCAAATCAGGATTCTTACATCTTTATTCATTATTGTTTGAATAGAATCAAGAAGAAATGGCCAACTCTCCAAACATGACAAACTGGAATCACTTCGGTTAAAAGTGGGATAACTTCTTCATCATAACTCCTATGATCTTGATTCAACTTCAGGGTGATTCTACACTGATTTATGAGTCCAAATCAAGCTTCTAACATCGTGATTCATTCTGGTTTTATTTGTATCAAGAATAATTGTCAAATCTGCAAACATGGTAAACTGGATTCACTTCGGTTAAAAGTGAAATAACTTCTTCATCATAACTCCTATGATATTGATTCAAATTCAGGGTGATTATCCACTTATTTATGAGTCCAAATCAAGATTCTTACATCGTGATTCATTCTGGTTTTATTAGTATCAAGAAGAAATTACCAAATTTCCGAAACAGGGTAAACTGGAATCACTTCGGTTAAAAGTGGAATAACATCTTCATCATAACTCCTATGATATTGATTCAACTCAGGGTGATTATCCACTGATTTATGAGTCCAAATAAAGCTTCTTACATCTTGATTCATTCTGTTTTGATTTGAATCAAGAAGAAATTGCCAAATCTCCAAACAGGGTAAACTGGAATCACTTCGGTTAAAAGTGGGATAACTTCTTCATCATAACTCCTATGATATTGATTCAACTTCGGGGTGATTATCCACTGATTTATGAGTCCAAATAAAGCTTCTTACATCTTGATTCATTCTGTTTTGATTTGAATCAAGAAGAAATTGCCAAATCCCCAAACAGGGTAAACTGGAATCACTTCGGTTAAAAGTGGGATAACTTCTTCATCATAACTCCTATGATATTGATTCAACTTCGGGGTGATTATCCACTGATTTATGAGTCCAAATCAAGATTCTTACATCTTGATTCCTTATGGTTTGATTAGAATCAAGAAGAAATTGCAAACTCTCCAAAGAGGGCAAACTGGAATCACTTCGGTTAAAAGTGGGATAACTTCTTCATCTTAACTCCTATGATATTGATTCAACTTCGGGGTGATTATCCACTGATTTATGAGTCCAAATCAAGATTCTTACATCTTGATTCCTTATGGTTTTATTAGAATCAAGAAGAAATTGCAAACTCTCCAAACATGGCAAACTGGAATCACTTCGGTTAAAAGTGGGATAACTTCTTCAACATAACTCCTATGGTCTTGATTCAACTTCAGGGTGATTCTACACTGATTTATGAGTCCAAATCAAGCTTCTTACATCGTGATTCATTCTGTTTTTATTAGAATCAAGAAGAAATTGCCAAATCTCCAAACAGGGTAAACTAGATTCACTTCGGTTAAAAGTGGGATAACATCTTCATCATAACTCCTATGATATTGATTCAACTTCAGGGTGATTATCCACTGATTTATGAGTCCAAATCAAGATTCTTACATCTTGATTCATTATGGTTTGATTAGAATCAAGAAGAAATTGCCAAATCTCCAAACAGGGTAAACTGGAATCACTTCGGTTAAAAGTGGAATAACTTCTTTATCATAAGTCCAATGCTATTGATTCAACTTCAGGATGATTCTGCACTGATTTATGAGTCCAAATCAAGCTTCTTACATCTTGATTCATTATGGTTTGAATTGAATCAAGAAGAAATTGCCAAATCTCCAAACAGTGTAAACTGGATTTACTTCGGTTAAAAGTGGGATAACTTCTTACATCGTGATTCATTCTGGTTTGATTAGAATCAAGAAGAAATTGTCAAATCTCCAAACAGGGTAAACTAGATCCACTTTGGTTAAAAGTGTGATAACTTCTTCATCATAACTCCTATGATATTGATTCAACTACAGGGTGATTTAAACTGATTTATGAGTACAAATCAAGCTTCTTACATCGTGATTCATTCTGGTTTTATTCTAATCAAGAAGAAATTTCCAAATCTCCAAACAGGGTAAACTAGAATCACTTCGGTAAACTAGAATCACTTCAGGATGATTCTGCACTGATTTATGAGTCCAAATCAAGCTTCTTACATCGTGGTTCATTCTGGTTTGATTAGAATCAAGAAGAAATTGTCAAATCTCCAAACAAGGTAAATTGGAGTCACTTCGTTTAAAAGTGGGATAACTTATTCATCATAACTCCTATGATCTTGATTCAACTTCAGGGTGATTCTACACTGATTTATGAGTCCAAATCAAGCTTCTTACATCGTGATTCATTCTAGTTTAATTAGTATCAAGAAGAAATTGCCAAATCTCCAAACATGGTAAACTGGATTCACTTCGGTTAAAAGTGGGATAACTTCTTCATCATAACTCCTATGATATTGATTCAATATCAGGGTGATTATCCACTGATTAATGAGTCCAAATCAGGATTCTTACATCTTGATTCATTATTGTTTGAATAGAATCAAGAAGAAATGACCAACTCTCCAAACATGACAAACTGGAATCACTTCGGTTAAAAGTGGGATAACTTCTTCATCATAACTCTATGATCTTGATTCAACTTCAGGGTGATTCTACACTGATTTATGAGTCCAAATCAAGCTTCTTACATCGTGATTCATTCTGGTTTTATTTGTATCAAGAATAAATTGTCAAATCTGCAAACATGGTAAACTGGATTCACTTCTGTTAAAAGTGGGATAACTTCTTCATCATAACTCCTATGATATTGATTCAAATTCAGGGTGATTATCCACTGATTTATGAGTCCAAATCAAGATTCTTACATCGTGATTCATTCTGGTTTTATTAGTATCAAGAAGAAATTGCCAAATCTCCAAACAGGGCAAAATGGAATCACTTCGGTTAAAAGTGGAATAACATCTTCATCATAACTCCTATGATATTTATTCAACTTCAGGGTGATTACCCACTGATTTAAGAGTCCAAATAATGCTTCTTACATCTTGATTCATTCTGTTTTTATTTGAATCAAGAAGAAATTGCCAAATCTCAAAACAGGACAAAGTGGAATCACTTCGGTTAAAAGTGCGATAACTTCTTCATCATAACTCCAATGATATTGATTCAACTTCAGGATGATTCTACAGTGATTTATGAGTCCAAATCAAGATTCGTACGTCTTGATTCATTCTAGTTTGATTAGAATCAAGAAGAAATTGCCAAATCTCCAAAAAGGGTAAACTGGAATCACTTCGGCTAAAAGTGGAATAACTTCTTCATCATAACTCCTATGATCTTGAATCAACTTCAGGGTGATTCTACACTGATTTATGAGTCCAAATCAAGCTTCTTACATCGTGATTCATTCTGGTTTTATTAGTATCAAGAAGAAATTGCCAAATCTCCAAACAGGACAAACTGGAATCACTTCAGTTAAAAGTGGAATAACTTCTTCATCATAACTCCTATGATCTTTATTCAACTTCAGGGTGATTCTACACAGATTTATGAGTCCAAATCAAGTTTCTTACATCGTGATTCATTCTGGTTTTATTAGTATCAAGAAGAAATTGCCAAATCTCCAAACAGGGTACACTGGAATCACTTCGGTTAAAAGTGGAATAACATCTTCATCATAACTCCTATGATATTGATTCAACTTCAGGGTGATTATCCACTGATTTATGAGTCCAAATAAAGCTTCTTACATCTTGATTCATTCTGTTTTGATTTGAATCAAGAAGAAATTGCCAAATCTCCAAACAGGGTAAACTGGAATCACTTCGGTTAAAAGTGGGATAACTCTTTCATCATAACTCCTATGATCTTGATTCAACTTCAGGGTGATTTACACTAATTTATGAGTACAAATCAAGCTTCTTACATCGTGATTCATTCTGGTTTTATTAGTATTAAGAAGAAATTGTCAAATCTCCAAACAGGACAAACTGGAATCACTTCAGTTAAAAGTGGAATAACTTCTTCATCATAACTCCTATGATCTTGATTCAACTTCAGGGTGATTCTACACAGATTTATGAGTCCAAAGCAAGCTTCTTACATCGTGATTCATTCTGGTTTTATTAGTATCAAGAAGAAATTGCCAAATCTCCAAACAGGGCAAAATGGAATCACTTCGGTTAAAAGTGGAATAACATCTTCATCATAACTCCTATGATATTGATTCAACTTCAGGGTGATTATCCACTGATTTATGAGTCCAAATAAAGCTTCTTACATCTTGATTCATTCTGTTTTGATTTGAATCAAGAAGAAATTTCCAAATCTCCAAACAGGGTAAACTGGAATCACTTCGGTTAAAAGTGGGATAACTTCTTCATCATAACTCTTATGATATTGATTCAACTTCGGGGTGATTATCCACTGATTTATGAGTCCAAATCAAGATTCTTACATCTTGATTCCTTATGGTTTGATTAGAATCAAGAAGAAATTGCAAACTCTCCAAAAAGGGCAAACTGGAATCACTTCGGTTAAAAGTGGGATAACTTCTTCATCATAACTTCTATGATATTGATTCAACTTCGGGGTGATTATCCACTGATTTATGAGTCCAAATCAAGATTCTTACATCTTGATTCCTTATGGTTTTATTAGAATCAAGAAGAAATTGCAAACTCTCCAAACATGGCACACTGGAATCACTTCGGTTAAAAGTGGGATAACTTCTTCAACATAACTCCTATGGTCTTGATTCAACTTCAGGGTGATTCTACACTGATTTATGAGTCCAAATCAAGCTTCTTACATCGTGATTCATTCTGGTTTTATTAGTATCAAGAAGAAATTGCCAAATCTCCAAACAGGGTAAACTGGATTCACTTCGGTTAAAAGTGGGATAACATCTTCATCATAACTCCTATGATATTGATTCAACTTCAGGGTGATTATCCACTGATTTATGAGGCGAAATCAAGATTATTACATCTTGATTCATTATGGTTTGATTAGAATCAAGAAGAAATTGCCAAATCTCCAAACAGGGTAAACTGGAATCACTTCGGTTAAAAGTGGAATAACTTCTTTATCATAAGTCCAATGCTATTGATTCAAATTCAGGATGATTCTGCACTGATTTATGAGTCGAAATCAAGCTTCTTACATCTTGATTCATTTTGGTTTGATTAGAATCTAGAATAAATTCCCAAATCTCCAAACAGGGTAAACTGGATTCATTTCGGTTAAAAGTGGGATAACTTCTTTATCATAACTCCAATGATATTGATTCAACTTCAGGATGATTCTGCACTTATTTATGAGTCCAAATCAAGCTTTTTACATCGTGATTCATTCTTTTTTGATTAGAATCAAGAAGAAATTGCCAAATCTCCAAACAAGGTTAATTGGAGTCACTTCGGTTAAAAGTGGGATAACTTCTTCATCATAACTCCTATAATATTGATTCAACTTCAGGGTGATTATCCACTGATTTATGAGTCCAAATCAAGCTTCTTACATCTTGATTCATTATGGTTTGATTAGAATCAAGAAGAAATTGCAAACTCTCCAAACAGGGCAAACTGAAATCAATTCGGTTAAAAGTGAGATAACTTCTTCATCATAACTCCTATGATCTTGATTCAACTTCAGGGTGATTCTACACGGATTTATGAGTCCAAATCAAGCTTCTTACATCGTGATTCATTCTGGTTTGAATTGAATCAAGAAGAAATTGCCAAATCTCCAAACAAGGTAAATTGGAGTCACTTCGGTTAAAAGTGGGATAACTTCTTCATCATAACTCCTATGATATTGATTCAACTTCAGGATGATTATGCACTGATTTATGAGTCCAAATCAAGCTTCTTACATCGTGGTTCATTCTGTTTTGATTAGAATCAAGAAGAAATTGCCAAATCTCCAAACAAGGTAAATTGGAGTCACTTCGTTTAAAAGTGGGATAACTTATTCATCATAACTCCTATGATCTTGATTCAACTTCAGGGTGATTCTAAACTGATTTATGAGTCCAAATCAAGCTTCTTACATCGTGATTCATTCTAGTTTAATTAGTATCAAGAAGAAATTGCCAAATCTCCAAACACGGTAAACTGGATTCACTTCGGTTAAAAGTGGGATAACTTCTTCATCATAAATCCTATGATCTTGATTCAACTTCAGGGTGATTCTAAACTGATCAATGAGTCCAAATCAAGCTTCTTACATCGTGATTCATTCTGGTTTTATTTGTATCAAGAATAAATTGTCAAATCTGCAAACATGGTAAACTGGATTCACTTCGGTTAAAAGTGGGATAACTTCTTCATCATAACTCCTATGATATTGATTCAAATTCAGGGTGATTATCCACTGATTTATGAGTCCAAATCAAGATTATTACATCGTGATTCATTCTGGTTTTATTAGTATCAAGAAGAAATTGCCAAATCTCCAAACAGGGCAAAATGGAATCACTTCTGTTAAAAGTGGAATAACATCTTCATCATAACTCCTATGATATTGATTCAACTTCAGGGTGATTACCCACTGATTTATGAGTCCAAATAATGCTTCTTACATCTTGATTCATTCTGTTTTTATTTGAATCAAGAAGAAATTGCCAAATCTCAAAACATGACAAACTGGAATCACTTCGGTTAAAAGTGCGATAACTTCTTCATCATAACTCCAATGATATTGATTCAACTTCAGGATGATTCTACAGTGATTTATGAGTCCAAATCAAGATTCTTACGTCTTGATTCATTCTAGTTTGATTAGAATCAAGAAGAAATTGCCAAATCTCCAAAAAGGGTAAACTGGAATAACTTCGGTAAAAAGTGGAATAACTTCTTCATCATAACTCCTATGATCTTGAATCAACTTCAGGGTGATTCTACACTGATTTATGAGTCCAAATCAAGCTTCTTATATCGTGATTCATTCTGGTTTTATTAGTATCAAGAAGAAATTGCCAAATCTCCAAACAGGACAAACTGGAATAACATCAGTTAAAAGTGGAATAACTTCTTCATCATAACTCCTATGATCTTGATTCAACTTCAGGGTGATTCTACACATATTTATGAGTCCAAATCAAGCTTCTTACATCGTGATTCATTCTGGTTTTATTAGTATCAAGAAAAAATTGCCAAATTTCCAAACAGGGTAAACTGGAATCACTTCGGTTAAAAGTGGAATAACATCTTCATCATAACTCCTATGATATTGATTCAACTTCAGGGTGATTCTACACAGATTTATGAGTCCAAATCAAGCTTCTTACATCGTGATTCATTCTGGTTTTATTAATATAAAAAAAAAATTGCCAAATCTCCAAACAGGGTAAACTGGAATCACTTCGGTTAAAAGTGGAATAACATCTTCATCATAACTCCTATGATATTGATTCAACTTCAGGGTGATTATACACTGATTTATGAGTCCAAATAAAGCTTCTTACATCTTGATTCATTCTGTTTTGATTTGAATCAAGAAGAAATTGCCAAATCTCCAAACATGGTAAACTGGAATCACTTCGGTTAAAAGTGGGATAACTTCTTCATCATAACTCCTATGCTATTGATTCAACTTCGGGGTGATTATCCACTGATTTATGAGTCCAAATCAAGATTCTTACATCTTGATTCCTTATGGTTTGATTAGAATCAAGAAGAAATTGCCAAACTCTCCAAACAGGGTAAACTGGAATCACTTCGGTTAAAAGTGGGATAACTTCTTCATCATAACTCCTATGGTCTTGATTCAACTTCAGGGTGATTCTACACTGATTTATGAGTCCAAATCAAGCTTCTTACATCGTGATTCATTCTGGTTTTATTAGTATTAAGGAGAAATTGCCAAATCTCCAAACAGGACAAACTGGAATCACTTCAGTTAAAAGTGGAATAACTTCTTCATCATAACTCCTATGATCTTGATTCAACTTCAGGGTGATTCTACACAGATTTATGAGTCCAAATCAAGCTTCTTACATCGTGATTCATTCTGGTTTTATTAGTATCAAGAAGAAATTGCCAAATCTCCAAACAGGGCAAAATGGAATCACTTCGGTTAAAAGTGGAATAACATCTTCATTATAACTCCTATGATATTGATTCAACTTCAGGGTGATTATCCACTGATTTAGGAGTCCAAATAATCCTTCTTACATCTTGATTCATTCTGTTTTTATTTGAATCAAGAAGAAATTGCCAAATCTCAAAACAGGACAAACTGGAATCACTTCGGTTAAAAGTGCGATAAACTTCTTCATCATAACTCCAATGATATTGATTCAACTTCAGGATGATTCTACAGTGATTTATGAGTCCAAATCAAGATTCTTACGTCTTGATTCATTTCTAGTTTGATTAGAATCAAGAAGAAATTGCCAATCTCCAAAAGGGTAAACTGGAATCACTTCGGTTAAAAGTGGAATAACTTCTTCATCATAACTCCTATGATCTTGAATCAACTTTCAGGGTGTTCTACACTGATTTATGAGTCCAAATCAAGCTTCTTTACCATCGTGATTCATTCTGGTTTGATTAGAATCAAGAAGAAATTGCCAAATCTCCAAACAGGGTAAACTGGATCCACTTTGGTTAAAAAGGGGAATAACTTCTTCATCATAACTCCTATGATCTTGATTCAACTTCAGGGTGATTCTACACAGATTTATGAGTCCAAATCAAGCTTCTTACATCGTGATTCATTCTGGTTTTATTAGTATCAAGAAGAAATTGCCAAATCTCCAAACAGGATAAACTGGAATCACTTCGGTTAAAAGTGGGAATAACATCTTCATCTTCCAAAAGCTTCGAGGCATCCTCATGCCCTCCGCCTCCGACATCCTGCTCTTCACCTCACATGACCCGCTGTACGCTCTTTGTGCCCAATCCAACCAGAGTTTGCGTTACGGTGTGGTGTTGGTCCCCCGTCTGCCCCCGCACACGCCCCTGCCCCCGCCGATACTGTTCTACATGCGCGAATTAAACTCACATGACTCGCGACTAGCTCACGTAGTTTCCTCCGAGCCTGCCCAGCCCCAGACCCTCACTACTCGTACATCTATCCTGTTGCTTGATACCCTAACATATTCCCTCATCAGGCCGAAAATCTGCCGTCTCGAGCGACGGTGCTCTGCAAGCGCAAGAGCGATCACCGTCTCAGATCCACCATGAATGTGACAAATCCAGCAGGCATTCGAGATAAATATAGAATTCGTCTTCTTGCTTAATAATTTTTTCTTTGTGGTTAATAATTTGTAATCTTTCATATTCGTTTAGGGCATTATCCCCACCAATTTCTTAAAGCTCCAGTAAATCCTGCTATTAGTAATAGACAAGCTTGTTTATCTTTATCTCTTCTATCGCCTGTTTTATAGGCTGTAGCAGCCATAGCCATTTCTTGTAATAATTTTAAAATTTCATATTCTGATAATCCATCTATATCCCATGTATATATTCCTTCACCATTATAAATGTTTGATCGTTGTCTATTTTCTTCTAATAAGTCTGGTGGAGTATATCTTTTAGGATACGGTTTTTTAGATTTATAATTATTTCTTATTTTACTTATTTCTTGAGTATCTGAATCTGTATCATAAATATTTTCATCTTCTTCTCCTATGGTATTTATTGCTTTTCCTTTATCTATATTGTCTAATCTATGTGCTATTGATTTTAAAACTTCGTTATTTGGAAAATTTACTTCTGTTTTTGGTATTGTTATAAGTGGTTTTGATGTTGTTGAAAATGGATGTTGTACTTCGTTATTTTCTATTTTATTGTCTATATAATTTATTTGTTTTGCTATTGTATGTAAAATTTGAGTTTGATAATTATTTTGTTGATAAACTTCTTTTATATCTCCTTTAGTTGCTGTATCGTTAACGTTTAGGTTGGCTCCTGTTTTAAAGGGTGTTGCTATTATTTTTCTTTGAGGAGTTTCAATTTTAATTTCTGCTAAAGGTGGATGTATAGATCTTGTTTTATTTCCATCGGTTTTTTCCCATACTTGAGATAGACTAATATTTGTATTAATTTCTTTGAATGGATAATTTATGTCTTTATTAGATAAATATAGTTCTAGCCAAGTAAAGAATGGAATATTTATTTCTTTTTCTTGAATAAATTTATACCATTGATTTCTGAACTCTATTGTTTGTTCTTTATTATATTTGTTGAAATACCATATTCGTTTTTCTTTATTTGTTATTGAATAAAAATCTTCTTTTAGGAAATTTTTATCTATTATAAATTCTTTTGTGATTACATTTACTGATTGAAAATCAGAAGGGGTTGGAGAAGTTGGATAGGATCTTCTTTCGGGTACCGCTATTGGTGTTTCGAATTTTACTAAATTCTCTTGGTTAGGTTTTGAACTTTCTACTTCTGATTCTGCACTAGATTGTCCAGTTTGAAATTCAGAATATACGGACCTTGGTCTAGGTTCTGAAAATGAACTTCTTGAATGGTATGAACTAATTCTAGGTGGAATAGGTTCTCTAAATGATCCAAATCGTAATAATATTTTACCATCTGGTTGTTCAATTATTTTTTGAATACTTCTTTGTTCAAAATTTCTTAATGGTTGAGGATCAGTTATTTTCCATTGTTCAGGAATAGTAATTTCATTCCAGTTTAATTGCTTAGGTGCATAAGTAGATACGGGTGTGTCTTTACTATGTACAGATAATATAGTTGTTTCTCCTTTATCATCTTGTAATATGCATCTTGGATTAAATTCAGAATTTGTTTGTTTAAAATAGATTCGGTAAAGTAGTAAATAACCATGTCGTTCATTTTGGAATTTTAATTCAGGTAAATGAATATTTAATACTAGAGTATTTAAAATTGTTTGATCATGTAGACTTACTTGGAAATTTGGTGCACAATTAAAGTATACAGCTCCATTGCATAAATTTGTTTGTACTACACCGAGAAGTGAGTCTTCAAATTTTAATAAAGTTTTGTCTCTTAAAAGCATTAATACAGGTTGATCTATTCCGGTTCTTGATAATGGTTTAAGAGCAATTTGAATAGTCCAAAATGGATATAATTAAATCCTTTTTGTTTATATTTATCTAAAGCTAATGATGATAATAATTTAATCTCTTCAAATTCATGTTGAAGTGATATAGTTTGTTCATGTTCTTTAATTGAATATGCAGATTTAAAGTCAAATGTTCCAATTTGATATATTTGTTCTGGATTAACATGTGGTAAATGATTTTTTGATAATTCATTGTTTAAAGATGAAATTTTTGTTATAATTTCTCTTGAATTAATAGTTGATTCAGATTTTGAAGCTTGTTTAGGTTTAAACAATTTTCTAATCGAAGATGCCATTGAAACCTAGTTTCTATGCATACTAAACTGAAGACGTACCAGGTTCGGGTTTGACGCAACTGGACCTTACCAACGGGTTTACTGCCTACTTAGGTCTTACACCGGGAACGGAACTTCACAGCGTCTAGCTCGGAGATGGTGAGAGTTCAAGTTTAGGATGAAAGGCTTGGTTTCAAAAACGGTTTTTAGAAAATTGCTTAAAACTTTTGAAAATTATTTTAAAAGATTTAAAAATTGATCGATTTAGCCTGATACCAGAAAACTTACAAGGTTTTGGAATAGGGGGTTTATAAAGAAAATGTCGAAATTACAAGTTTACCAGAAAACTTACAAGGTTTTGGAATAGGGGGTTTATAAAGAAAATGTCGAAATTACAAGTTTTTTGAGTGAGAATATTTTTTAGAGAGAGAAAGCTTAAGAGAAAATCTTATTTCCCCTTTGCCTCCCTTGCTTGCCTATTTATAGATGAAGAGGTTGCTTAGATCGTTGACATTTGTCGCTAATCTGACGGTGCCGACATCGTGCTTATGTCATTGCATATGTCATCCTTGATTATGTCATGCTTACGTCATGCTTGCATCATCCTTGATTATGTCATGCTTACGTCATGCTTGCATCATCCTTGCTTACTTCATGCTTCCATTATGCTTGCGTCATCTTCGGATATATTTATTAATTACAGAAAATATACTCTATATATTATTTTAGAGTACTAAAAAATATTTATTTTTACATAATATTACTAAATATTAAAATAAGATATAGAGTCTGTGATGAGAGAGACAATGTTCAAACTCTTCACTCATGTAAACGAAGTAAAACTAATATCATAGTACAATTTATAAGGAGTCATCCCATAACCTTAAAGATGTTGTTTAGTCAATAAGCAGATGTTTTAATAATGGACCTAGCGTCGTCTCTAGGAGCAATACCAATACAACTATCTAAAAAACATCTAAAAAATAAAATGAACTTTATAAATAGAAATAAATAATGACAATGGTGAAATATTCAAACAATTTATCATTTTGAAATACTCTTTGGGGAGATGTATGGAATCTTAAATTTAAAAAGATTTGATTTTTAATGAGATTTTAGAGGATTATAGTTGTAGGTGAATTAAAGAATTTAGTGTGATTTTTATTTAACCACTCTAAATTTAATCTAAAATTATGAGATTTTTGGATTTATTATTTGTATAACTACGAGATTTCTCAAACTCTCTAGAAACATTTAGGGGGTATATTCAATATAGAATTTGAGGTGGTTTGATTTTTTAATGAGGTTTTAGATGATTTCAATGAATTTGAGAATTTAAAGTGATTTTTATTAAACTACTTTAGAATATCACCTAAAAGGCTAAAACCATGGAATTTGAGTTTTTATTTTTTTAACTAAGAAGCTTCACCAAACACTCTAAATTATTTGAAAACTTTAAAACTCCCTAACTTAAAATATTTTCAATAACAATAGATTTCAAAGTATTTTATTAAATGTCAAGTTCAATAACAGTAGATTCTAAATGAGTTTTTAAAATTTATGTTTGAATAACAATATATTTGTCATTTTAATACAAATCACCTACAACTCTCATTTCAATACACCCCCCCCCCCTTGAGCCATTTAAAAATCTCTAACTTAAATTTTATTTAATAACTGTAAGTTTCAGAATGTTTTATGAAATTACAAATCCAATAACACTGGACTTAAAAATGTCTTATAAAATCTGCATTTAAATAACATTAGATTTGTCATTTTAATACAAATTACCTTGAATTTCTAGTTGAGTACACCTTCCAATCAACTTGAACTCCTAGATGAGTACACCGTCCCCCACTAGAAGCTCTAAGGCAACAAACATTAAAATGAACAAAGAAAAGCAGTCCGACTCAGGAAAATTTACACAATTCTCGTAACGTATGAAAGGCTATTCATTTCGTGAAACTTATACAACATCAACAACTTTACAACTCTGCAAGACTCAGATTGTGATTCAATTTTTGTCTTCCTTATAAGATTATTACAAAGTGATGTTCTTCTAGTAATCTTAAAAATACCGACAGTTTTCGATCACTGTGGCCTTCTCTTTTGTAATGCTTTCAGTATGGGACAAAGTTCATTTACGAAATGCATATCGGACATACTTAAACACATATATCAGATCTCTCACAGTTGTTCTTCCGAGACAGAACTCATGAAACTATGTTAGTATTCTGTGTATATAAAACTAATAATACCACATTTTACACTAGAGTTTACCCAAAAGTTAGAGAAATGTATGCTTTTTTTTACCCTAATCAATTCTCTATCATCCCTTTAGTTTTGGTCAGTCTCATTTGCGTTGTCCTCGATGTTGGATATTAATCTTCTTTAGCTTCTGCAAAACTCTGCCAACTATACTCACCCGTACTTGAAGACATTTTCATAAACACTAACAGGGAATATTATTCTCTAAACACATTCACTAAAGTTAGGACCGGTACTACCATAAAATGATAATGGTTTGGAACTTTTACATTTATGGTTCATTATCAAGCTTTAATTAACCCTTACTAAGATAACTGACTGGTGTGATTCAAGCATTTCTAAATGTAAATATTCATGTCATAGGCTACAACGATTTAATAAATAACAACAAAAAAAACACTGAAGTTCTCGGTCAGCTGACTCAGCACATGCAAAATATCTGAAATATTTAATCAAAATTCCAAACGTTAATAGTAAAAAATATAATCTGTCTATACTGAGCACAAGTTACATGTATAACACAACAAACAAAGGTAAAGATCTATCTGTACACAACCAGAGACCAAGTAGCCTCACAACAGCTCCAACCAAAGTTAGCTCATCATAGGGTATCTCAGAACATTAAAATCCAAAATATCATATATCTATAGTTGGATATCTCAAAATTTTAGAAATCCAGTTCTAGTTTTTTCATTTGTGATTCTTTTGGATTGGATTCTAAAGTTTTGAACTACCCAACAATATATTTTTTTGTTTCATTTTAAGTGGTAATTCATTTTTTTTGCACACAAATTAAGAAAATACTTAATTTTGCATATTTTTATATAAAACACAATTACATATACATTTAACCATATTTCAACTAATAGAAAATAAATTATAGTACAAATTTAATAAATTTTGTATCGAAAGTCGAAAATGACATTTATTTTATAACAAAAAAAATATCTACAACGACACTTAATATGAAAAAAAAGAGAGTATATAATATTTTTTCACTTTATTTTTTTAGATACTCCATGAGAATTTTAGAGCACCTCCAATTAATTGGGTTTCTCGTAAAATTAAGAATTTCATAATTAAATATCAATATTAATATATACATACACATATATGTATTTTGAAAACTTCAAATATAGAACCGTCTATTGGAGGTGCTCATAGAGTATGGTTGCTCTTAAACTCCTACGTGTCTGAAACTGCATATCTTATTCGAAAATTCGGTGGTGAGAATTTTCTTTTCACAAATTCATGTGTGGAACTTTTTCCTTGCTTATTTAGTTATTTGATTACAAGTTACCACGATAATTAGGAGTGTTTTGTTAAGTTAGATGAATTTTCAACCTAAAACCAATTGGTGATAAGTGGATTGGTCTATCTATCTTATATATTGATTACGATTATTTCCAACTACCGATGTGGGACACTTTGTGTCTAATACGCCCCCTCAAGATGAGGGCTATTTGAGCTTCCAACCTAAAATCAATTGGTGATAAGTGGATTGATCTATTTATCTTATATATTGATTAGGATCATTTCCAATTACCGATGTGGGGCACTTTGTGTCTAATATGCCTCTTTGAGATGATAGGTATTTGAGCGTTAATCTCAGAATGTTCATGCAAGAATTGATGGCCGACTTTGGGCACAAATCGATAATGGATCAGGTTGGACTTGCGTGGATCGGATTCTGATACCATGTTAAATTTGGACTTCCAACTTAAAATCAATTGGTGATAAGTAGATTGATCCTAACTTTTAAATATTACTTAATTATTTCTCCAAATACCAACGTGGAACTTAGTTTCATTCATTAACTCTCTCTTTCACGCTTATGCGTGGACAACTTTGGAAACAACATCCACAAAGTGACCCAACATCGGGTTGCTCTGATACCATGTTAAGTTAGATGAGCTTATAACTTAAAACAATTGATGATAAGTGGATTGATTCATCTATCATATATATTGATTAAGATCTTTTTAATAACCAATGTGGGACATTCTGTGTCTAATATGTTTAACAAAAAACTGCAAACCCATAAAAAAGATATGATATGGGGAAGTCTAGTAGAAGATTTGATATTCATTAGTAATTAAGTACTATAAGGTTTATCTACGAATAAGAATACTCATTTTCAGTTATTTTTTGGCATGCACCGATGCACCTGCAGGCACACGCACGGCTTCAGATTTGTACTTGTAAAAGTCGTAACTGCGAAGTAAGAAGACTCATGTGGAGCCCTCCTCGATCGAAATCTCTTGCGGAGCTTCGCTTTTTCTTTCTATTTTTCATGAGAATTCGCACGTTGCACGAGTCATCCATGCAAAGCGATTACGTCACTTTCTGTTTACTATAATTGTAGCTAGTTTTTTTTTAAAAAATTTGTCGGCGACTAGAATTGTTAACAATTTGGTGTTTAACAAATTACCAAAAAGTTAATAGAAATTTCAAGACCTTATCTTCCAAGGCATTTATTGTCATAGCCTCTTACGTAGCTTCCAGGTCCAGCTAAGTTTCTTAAAGAGACGGACAGCTTATTTAATCGTCATTATTGTTTAATCGACTTTATATACGATTTTTTCGAGAACAAAATTTTAAACAAATTATAGTACTACTTCCTCCTTTCCATGAAAATATACTTGCGTTCTTTGACCATCTCCAATATATTTTGTTATTTTCACTTCTAAAATAAAAAAACTTTATAATAGAGGTGAAATATATTCCAATGTATTTCTCTAAAATGACAATTTTCAAATATAGAGTAAAAAATAGAGGAATGTTATTTCTTCCTCTATAAGACCATCTTCAATGTATTTTGCTATTTTCACTTCTAAAATAGAAGAACTCTATAATAGAGGTGAAATATGCTCCAATGTATTTCTTTAAAATAACAATTTTCAAATATAGAGTAAAAAATAGAGGAATTTTATTTATTCCTTTATAAATAGAGGAAAAAATAGAGATCTCTATTATAAAGGAAGAAATAGAAATGAGTTAGAGCAATTTAACTTCTAAATGCTATTATAGAAGTGAAAATAACAATGGGTTGAAAGTGCTTTAAATAAAGGAAAAAATAAAGATCTCTATTATAGAGGAAGAAATAGAGGTGGGTTGAAGCAATTTAACCTCTAAATGCTATTATACAGGTGAAAATACCAATAAGTTGGAAATGCTCTAAAAATATGTATGTTACGGAATATTCAAATAAGGTAGAATAACCACTGCAAAAAAGACTAGTTTACATAATTATTTTCTATTTTCATTAGTTATATGTAATTTGTATATTATTTAAATAAATGACTTTAAAAATGGTGAAAAAAATAAATTATATTATTTTATTTATAGATTAATGAAATAATATTATACATTTACAACTATTAATTTTAATAATTTTAATGTATCATTTGTAAGAAATGACGTTAACTTCTACATCAAATTTGCGAAATAATTTAGTACTGATGTCAATTAAAAATGATATAATTAATGCTAAATTATCTATGTATTATTTAACAATGAATTATTGGAAATTTTATCTTAATTTTGTGATAACAATTTAATTGATACACTTCATATATTTTTATATTTTTGTAATGTAAATAGAAATTAAGTGTTTTCTACTAAAAAGATATAAGTAATCTATAAATAGTTTGTGAAAAACAAATGGAACCAGAAAAATCACGCAAATGTGGTTAGATGATATGGATGATTGGGAAAAATGATAAATATTTGGGATTGTGGTTAAGCGATGTAGGCATCTAGTTCCTTTTGGAATTGGGGTTTATCCACTTTAAACCCGATCTGAGATAGTAATCTAAATCAAAAGAAGCTTAAAATTAAATTTAAAGGCATATTAAGGGCACAAAGGTATATTAAGGGCACAAAGACATGACAAGGTTTTTAGTCCGCTTAGACCATCTCCAATGTATTTTGCTATTTTCACTTCTAAAATAAAAGAACTCTATAATAGAGGTGAGATATGCTCCAATATATTTCTCTAAAATGACAATCTTCAAATATAGAGTAAAAAGTAGAGGATGTTATTTCTTCCTTTATAAATAGAGGAAAAAATAGAGATCTCTATTATAGAGGGAGAAATAGAAGTGGATTAGAGCAATTTAACCTCTAAATGTTATTATAGAGGTGAAAATAACAATGACTTGAAAATGCTCTTAGTATATCCAAGGTCGGAACAGTCACACCAAAATACAAAAGAGTTAAAAGCATTAAAGGATCACTATAAAGACAAATGAGTATGCCAATAAAAACGCATCCGTTATGATTGGCCAAGGAAATCTATCAAAAATGGCAAAATGAGGGATCCAATTTTTTCATAGCTAAACTATATTCAAAACTTATTCTTTCTAATTAAAGATTTTTTGTTAATCAAATTCCTCAATTAAAAAGCTTTATTTCTAAATTAATTTATGATGCATCATTTGGAGCTAGAAGGAAGAAGAAATTAAATTCAAAACATCCTTTTGAAATCGATGTGACATTACAGACCGATATGACTGCAGCAACCACAAACAACATCACCCTTAACGGATCCAATCAACCGAGTGCATGCAAAGCATAACTACAAACAAACACCCAGAGAAATCAACTCGACCAATCTCAAAACTGCTCAGACGATATTTCACCACCACGGGTGACCGAACCCATTGATATACATGCCTTACTAGAAGGAATTCCAGAAAACGTACATGATGTTTATACTATTCTACTTCAAAATATAGGAAAATAAGATATAATGGGACAACAAACTTTACAACGATTGAAGAAAGTAGCGGGGATTCAAGAAGTACACAAGTCCAGATCAACGAGCTACTAGCTCAGTCACCACAGACCCTTCGAGATTCAGCTCTAGGTAGGAATGCAACATCCATAAGGTCTAACGGGATGAATAGCAATATGGGTCGATCCAAGTCGAAGAGACACTAATCCCATAATAATAAATCGGGAACATCATGTGTGATCTAGCACAATACAAACCCAAGCTACAAATGGTGCACTCACAGATTCACCGAGCTATGAGCTCGGCCCCTAAAGACTATCGTGTTATTGAGGAGACTCAAAGAACACCATTCACTAGTCTCCTCACCAACATCCCGGTTCTGAGCATTAAACTCAAAATCCCACTCTACAAAGGAAAAACGGACTCTAAGCTCATATGACTGCCTTTTGTATCGCAATAGGACGACCTCGTTTCAATGACGGAGAACGAGATGCGGGATATTGCCAGCTTTTCGTAGAATATCTAGCATGAGCTATCTTCAATTGGTTCTCTCGTATAGAGTGCAACACCATAGATAATTTCAGCAAGCTCTCCACTGTCTTCATGAAGCACTATTTTATGTTCATAGAGAAATAATCATCAGACACCGACCTGTGGACTATGTATCAAAAGAGCACGAAAACCTACGTACCTTTATTGGACATTTTAAGACAGTACTCTCGAATATTTTCATATAAATCGCACTGAGAATTTCGCATTACGCAATGCATTATGGCATGAGTCACGTTTTAGAGAAGAACTCTTGCTAAAAAAGCTAGACATCCACCCTCCACCAATCATTAAGATACATGGAAATGAAGGTAGAAAAGAAAGCTCTCGCCAAGAAACATGTATCAAAGATAAGCTTACGAGAATAATAGAGAAAGGCCAAGATGCAGAGGTCCACAGAACAACAGAGACTAATCCTTCAAAGTAAGTGAGGAAGGAAATTTCGATGATGAAGGAAGGAGTAACTCGAAACCACCATGATCATGTCAATCAAGGCCCAACACCTGGAACAGGAAAAACAAGGATGAAGATAAAAAATAAGAAGTGGTGCGACTATCACTATCACAAGAAAGAAAGACACACCACTCAGGAGTGTTTCGGGTTCAAAAATTACCGTTTTAATCAATACCAAAAAAGGACTAATGCAGCTCATGGAGGATATGAAAAAGGAATAATGTAGTTCATGGAGGATATGAATCAACCAAAAGAGATTGGGAGACTATAAGATCGGAAGCACCAATGCCGCGAACCTCAAGGAAAAATGTCATTGTTATAATAGGTGGGAATCCTTAATGCGATGATACTGTGAGATCCTTAAAGGATATAAAAAGTATGTACATTCTAAAAAAACAAAACCAAAAGACCATGCAATTATAGAGTTCAAAAAACATTAGATGACAGCCATATACAAGCTACATAACGACATACTGGTGATAGAAATAAAGTTGACAGTTTGCGAGATATCAAGGTCGCTCGTGGATACATGAAGCTTGGTATACATGATCTACAAAGATACCCTAGATAAAATGGAGATGGCTGAGCTGAAGATAAGACCATTAAGACAATATTATTGGGGTTTAACGAAGTATCACAAAACTATTTAGGGATGATATGATTATCAACTTACGTCGAAGGAAGCATCTTAGACACCAAATTCACGGTCATCGACTCACCCAACATGTACAACATTATCCTAGGAACTCCATGGATACATGATATGATATCTGTCCCGTCTACTTGTCATCAATGTCTCAAATGCCCGACAACCGAAGGAATCACAACTAATCATGTAAGTCAAAAAGTACCAAGGATGTGTCATATACACAATAGCCTATTTTGACAACCTATCTGGCTCTGGATAGAGCCAATATAAAGGGCAAAAGAAGGAAGAAAAGAAACATACATTTTTTATAACATAGGCTTCATAAAACATTTTTTACTTTGTACTACAATAAACTACGATAAAGCTTGATCCCACACTGAGTACGTAGGAAACCCACTTTGGGTACAATTTCTTAATAAAATATTTTCTTTTAATATAATAAAATATAATAATAGACAAGCTTCTGAGATCTTACCAAAAGTTCTAAAACTTTGACCAAGACATGTAAATCTAAAGACAACTTCACTCTTCATATCGGCACCCTGGCTAGGCAAGACCGTATTATTCGTGTGTCTCTCATAGGCGCCTTGGTGAAACAACACCACACCCATGAAAAAAATCTATTAGAATCATTCACCGTGCATGCATGAGCTTAAGCAAGCCCCATTTTTAACATAAAGCTGGGATACCCCCACAAACACTTAATAAATACAAAAATTACTAAGCATCCTAAATCATCCAAGTGGATACATGATAAGACAAAAACATTAGCACCTAATACCAGTTTAGATACGGTATAAGCCGAATCTAATTTGAACTTATAATCTCCAGAAATAAAGTCAGACCCCATGCATCTGTCATCTTTTGTAACCACAAAGACTTGGCATAAAGGTTCATCAAGAAAAATACAGAAAGTATTAGAGAAAGATACATTTATTTTAAACCCATTCGGGAATTTGTTTGGGTAACTTCTCATGCACTTGTTTGGATAAAAACCTTCTTGGATACCATAAATCTAAAAATATAAAAAGAAACCAAAGAATACAAAAGATCACTCCCGAGCTTGTTTAGCATCCACACCCAAGATAGAGGCAATGTTATATTTAAATTGATCAACGATTAGGACCAGAGCAATTGCATCAGTCAACTCATGGTCATAACCGATGTTGACGTCCTCAATGATGTTAGCACACACCTCAAAAATTGAAGCCAGTTAAAACTACTAGAACTGCTATCAAAGAACAGAGAAATCTTTAAATCCCTTTCAAGATCAATTTGGATTATGTCCATCACATGGAACTCTTCTTGGAAAATCTTGATATTCTGCTTCAGATTGAATTTGTCAGCCTCTAAACCCTTGTATCCTCACTTTTCGAGGCTGTCAAGGAGGCTTGAATGACCGGCAACAAAAAACATCAACAAGGTGTGCTCTTGCAAGATCTTATCATTAGCAAGAGCCATCTTAAACCTATCAAAGCAGAGTTTGTACTTAGCCAGCATAGTCCAGCGAGCACTTTTCACAGCTTTGCGAGCCTCCTTAGCCTTCACAACACTTAACCTCTGAAGCTCTTCCCTGTGAATCTTTCACACTGACTCAAGCTGATTCCCAAGCTTTTCGTTCTCCTTCCGAAGACTCCAAATCCTTCACAATCCAGCCTCCCGATGCTCTGCAACCATCCTATCAAGATTGGCCTACTATTTTATGCCATCGATATAAAAACGCAGCATGGTCTCATACATTTCAAGATCTCAGATCTTCTCGTCTTTAACCTTTGAGCTCACCTTCAACTCACCCAATTTTGCCTTTAGGGTAGCATTCATGGCCGACGATTCATGGTTCTTTGAACGTTCCATCGTGAACGCATCCTTACAAGGAAGAGCATATTTCTTTGCATCAGCCATTACCTGATGTGCATCTTGTATCTTTCCTTCATACTCGATATGTTTTACGGTTCACCTAACCAAAATACTATGATGAAACTATAATCGGACTCGCAAAAGACGAATCAAGATCTTAATTTTAATATAAATGGCCTAAGAGAAGCTCACCCACGCATAAAAGCAACAAAGCCCCTGGTAAGATTCGTTGTTAGTAAACATCTTTTCAGGGAATTTAAGATCCCTATTGAGAAATACCTCGCGTCATCAACGTACACATGTATTCCCGTCGTTCAAAAGGGGCATATCCCTTGGAAATTCAAAGGAAAAAGCATACACACCCTTCCGAGAAGAAGACAACGATCCAGCTCGAGGAATCACCCACTATCCAATCGAGTGCATTTTAAAACCATCGAATAACGGTCTCTTGATCCCGAAGAATGTTTCCTGAGATTGATCTTGATAACTTTCATTTGACACCTGTTAGATGACGAAGGGGCACTCGATGGTCTCGACGAATCCTGTGACAGCATGCGAGAAGAATCGGTCCTCCAATTTCTACCATATGAGGGACAATGAGAAGCCTCCAATGCAACCTCCTTAGGAATGGACTCGGGGAGGGAACCATTGGCAGAAGATGACAGAGGAATCATTGAGTAAGACAAAGGAGCTATCAAAGCCTCAACCACAACATTAGGACCAGGGACCCCGGTCGATCTGGAAGACCCAAGTATTGCGATTATGGCTTCAGTGCCACCAGCACATGCATTCTCACAAGGAAACACACCATCACTGGGGTCACTACCGATAGTCAAAGATGCCGAATTATCTCAGAAGCATTCAAAGGTGCAACTTCCCAAGGAGGACCGAAAGTAACGATAGGGTCGACAACGACATCGTGAGTTGCTTTCTGAGCTACTTCATTAATAGCAAGATTCTTCCTCGCCATCTCTCATCCCTCTTCCGAGCAGATTCGGCGCTCCTCTGAGCCATGTCGAGGATCTCAACAACATGCTTCACAATTTTTAGCTTAACAAAAACATGCCAAAACTATCAAAGTCAAGACCACAAAACCAAAAGCGAAAAATATTGAGAATTGAGATCGACTCATTGAACACTTGCGGGGGTACATAAATCTACGAGATTAGGCTTCATAAACTAGGAGAGCAAAATGATCCAGAACGATTCTCCAAAAGCTAAAATCCTATTTAAATCAAGAAAATGGCAAAACACTCGAAGTAGTGCACCACAAAACTTTGAAAAGGACAAAATATTATCAACCCTAACTAAATCGAGAGGAGGATAAAATGCTCGAATTAGCGCATCACAGAAGCTCTGGCAAAGATAAAAGCGGTAATCGAAAAAAAAAGATAAGGGAGAACGAAACCTTTAGTTTTCTTTAAAGCTTACAATAATAAAAGACTAGAAGGGGGCACAATAACTTATTCTACAAAGATCGAGTGTCACAAAAGGAATGATTATGTCTCTACAACTGATTCAGTTTCTAGAGAGGGAAAGTCGAATCCCTTGATTTGTTCCAATAAAAATCCCTTCAAGTTTGAAATAAATGCAATAAACCAGAATCTCGAACCGGTCTTGGTACATAAAAGACCAATGGTCCTACAATACACCGTGCATGCCATATTCCATACCCGACATGCACAACAAATTGAAACACATCAACTCATGGGGCTATTGTTGGAACCGAGTTTCACCTACTCCAGACCTGGTCCGAGATAGTAATCTAAATAAAGAGAAGCCTAATACAAATTACATTTAAAGGTCCATTGGGGGAACAAGGACCCATCAAAGTTTTAGTCTGCCTCAGACTCCTTAAAGTTGGAAAAGTCAAACCAAATACTAGGAAATCAAAAACATTAAAAAACCACAATAAATATAAAAGATTCATGTCGATAAAGATGCATCTGTTATAATTCGCCAAAAAAATCTATAAAAAAATGAGAAAAGGTCATGATGGAGGATCTGAATTCTTCATAGCTAAACTATATTATGATTTTATACGATTTTGATCGCTATTAAACTTTCCTTTGTATTCATATCAATATCATCAATTTTTCATAGCTATTAAAAACTTATTCTCTCTACTTTAAGTTTTTTTGTTAATCAAATTCTTAGATTATAAAATTTTATTTTTTTCAGTGAATTTCCAACATAGAAAAAAAGAAGTAGGACCCATAAGAAGAAAAGAGAGAAGAGTATCTTATCATGTGAAGAAGAAGAAAGTCGGGTATCTGTCAGAATCTTCCTCGCTCTGCTTTTCCTTCTTTTCTTGTCTTCATTTATTATTATTTTCCTTTGGTCGGCATACAAAAACACACAACAAACCATGACTGTCCTCTGCACATGAAGTCAACCACTTGTGACCTGAACACCAGCTTTTGTAAAAAAATTAATCCAAATTCATATTCACCTCACCAAAACATCTCTCTCTCAACGACGCTCTGCCCCCCCTGAATGAGCTGATTGATCAGTCGACAAATCTCACCACAGGATTTCAAATTTGTTACTTAAACACTCCGAGGAGGAAGCTCAAAGTTAATGATTCTAAACTTGTAGAATCAAAAGGAATGTGATCTTGTTTTTTTTTGGTTTAGTAAAGTTTCAATTTTTTCGAAAGTTTGCGTTGGCCAATCAAATGGGAGAAGGAGAAGAAAACGAAGCAGAATCAAATGAGAGATCCTTGGCTTTATCTCCTACTTGGTCTGTTGCTCTAGTCTTGTCTGTCTTCGTCCTTGTTTCTCTCATCGTTGAACGCTCCATCTTTCGTCTTAGCTCTGTGAGTCTCCTCCATTCTTCGATTTCATTCATCTCATCAACCATTTTCTAAATCCCTTTTCTTCTTCTTGGTATAGTGGTTGAGGAAGACAAAGAGGAAACCCTTGTTTGCTGCTTTGGAGAAGATGAAAGAAGGTTTTCTTTTGATTCACCAAAATTAAAAAAAAAAAACTTTTTGTGTTTGTTTGTTTTCCTAATATATATATATTTTGTTTCTTTTATTTTCTGTTCAGAGTTGATGCTGCTTGGCTTCATATCACTTCTTCTTACAGCTACATCTAGCACTATAGCCAACATATGTGTCCCTTCAAGTTTCTACAACGTCAGATTCGTTCCTTGTACAAGATCTGAGATTAAAGAAGAACTTGAGAACGAATCATCTGTCCAGAGGAATCTTTTGACCAAATCCATCTTTTTCAATATCTTTAGGAGAAGAAGGCTGGAGGAAAGCATCCACCATGCTACTTGCAGCGAGGTTTTTCTCCTTAATCGAACTTAAAAAAGGTAGAAAGGTTTAGCCATTAGAGCCTGCTTGTAATGTCTTGTTTAATCTGGCAGGGGCATGAACCGTTTGTTTCATATGAAGGCCTAGAACAGTTGCATCGCTTCATCTTCATAATGGCGGTTACACATGTTACTTACAGCTGCTTGACCATGCTCCTTGCCATCGTCAAGGTTGTATCTCTTTTTCTTCAGCTGAATTTCTAGCTTCTCCATACCTCCATTTATATGCAACTTCAGTGTATTCATATGTGTGCTATCTTCTCTGTCATTACTATATTTTTGATTGGGGGCTGCGTCTCTTATCCAGATTCATAGTTGGAGGATATGGGAAGATGTAGCTCGCATGGATCGACATGATTGCTTAACTGGTGAGCACTAAAGTTTCAGTCTGATCCATTATACAATTTGAAGTGCTGGTACTCCAGTGATACTGTATTAGTGATGTTAAGCAAGTTTCTTTAACATTATCCCTTGTTTGCTTGCTTGTTCATGTGGCTTAAGGCTTTGATTATTCAGTGTTCATGTCTCACTTGGGGAAAAGATTGATGATTTGTTTTTCATTTTGAGGCAGCGGTGACAAGGGAAAAAGTATTAAGAAGGCAAACAACATTTGTTCAGTATCATACATCTGCTCCTCTGGCCAAGAATAGATTGCTTATATGGGTGGTATGAGGATAAATTTAAAAATATGCATTTCTTTATTTTCTTAGTCATTGTTAAGACCAAACTATTGTCTTTACGTAGATGTATGGAAGAGTGGTATATGTTCACCAAGCTAAGTTGATAGTTTTTGGAACTCATCGTCTGTATTATTGGTTCAAATAGACTGAGATGTCTTCGGTTGTTATGTTTGCAGACATGTTTCTTCAGACAATTTGGACATTCTGTTGTTCGTTCTGACTATCTTACTCTCCGGAAAGGATTCATTGTGGTGAGTGATTATGCCATATGATTGTTTGCTCTTTCCACTCTTGTTATCATGTATGAGTGACAATAATGTTACAACTATATTATAGTTAATTGATCTTGTTTCCCTTTTTCTCTCTTTTATGAGCAGAATCACCACCTCACATTAAAGTACGATTTTCACAGCTACATGATTCGCTCTATGGAGGAAGAGTTCCAAAGGATCGTTGGTGTAAGGTGAGCTACCTTATCTTGTAGATTCATAGTGTGATATATCAAGTTCAGAGATCTCTTCTTAACTATATCACTACAAATCATATTAGTAATTAGTTATTAACTGACTAGTTTTGCTTCAATGATCTTCTACAGTGGACCGCTTTGGGGGTTTGTAGTTGCTTTCATGCTCTTTAACATAAAAGGTTTGACTCAATCAAATCAAAAGACAGCTGAGATCATTTTCTGTTTTCTTGTAGTCCAACAGTGTAAAAATCTTGATATCATATGATTTAGTTTAAAATCTGCTTCTTGATATTTCAGGATCAAATCTGTATTTCTGGATAGCAATCATACCTGTCACTGTAAGAAGTACATTTCCATTTAAATTGCAGAACATCACAGCATTAGTAAAATTTCACACTCCATTTTTGTTTTCAAGCTTGTTCTTCTGGTTGGTACTAAGCTGCAACATGTAATAGCAACTTTGGCATTGGAGAATGCTGGTTTAACAGAATATCCTTCTGGTGTTAAGCTGAGACCTAGAGATGAACTCTTTTGGTTCAATAAACCAGAGCTACTCTTGTCCCTTATCCACTTCATTCTCTTCCAGGTTTGCAATATACATCCTTAGGTGCCATGGTCAGATTCTTGATAAATCTTGCAGCTAATTGCTTTCCATTCTCCAACAGAATTCATTTGAACTGGCTTCATTCTTCTGGTTCTGGGTATGACAAATAAACCATTGATCTTTTGTAAGCTTTTGTATTTGAACTTACATTTGTTCTTGATTTTTTTTTCTTCAGTGGCAGTTTGGTTACAACTCTTGCTTCCTTAAGAATCATCTTCTTGTGTACTTTCGACTTACATTAGGGTAATGAAACCGTTTTGTTATCCCCAACTCATCCCATAGACTGTTTGCGTTGCGCATATGTATCCTAGTTTAAAGTGATTTATTTCATCTTTTCAGGTTTGCTGGACAGTTTCTATGCAGCTACAGCACACTGCCACTATATGCATTGGTCGCTCAGGTAATTTGAGTTAAAAGTCCATGGAAGCATTCGAGTACTTTTGATGGTATCCTAATGAATTGGTTTGATTCCTAGATGGGAACGAACTATAAAGCGGCTCTGATACCTCAGAGGATAAGAGACACGATTCAAGGTTGGGGAAAAGCGACTAGAAAGAAAAGAAGACATGGTTATTACGGGGATGATTCAACTGTTAGAACAGAAACAAGCACGGTTGCATCTATCGAAGAATATGACCATCAAGTGCTTGATGTTGTTGAAGCTTGTCCACAACAGCAAGGTGTTGAGCTTGAGTTACAGCCAATTCAACCTCGTAATGCTGCTGCTTCTGTACCTAATGAATCTTCAAGTAGAGTTGGGACGCCTCTTCTTCGATCTTGTGTCTCCATTTCTTCAGCAACGACCCCAGAGCTAAGAACAGAACATGTGGAGCAACTCTCGAGATCGTCTTCGCTGCCAGTGAGAAGAGAATGATATATAGGAATATTAGTTTGTAGGAGTATTTTCAGTAGAGAACATAAGGTCCTCTTTAGCTCCGAGATGTCTCAATGAAACATGTATAAGAAGCTTGCGTAATCATCGCCTGTGTCAACAGTGTTTTTGTTTGCTTGATAAGTATAAATCAAACTAATTATATCCACGAAAATCTAGTATCTCTCTTGTTCTATTTTCTCTAAGTTTAAGCTATTACCAGTGTTTTTAAATCCAGATCGAACCGGACCAGATTGAACCATAAACCAAAAACATATTCGAAATGGATGGATAAATACTAGATTTACTTATAACATACAATCGAAAATCAATTTTGTGATTTTTTTGGAAAAATTTGGTTAATAATCAAATTTGGTGCATGCCATTGATTTTGACAGAATTAGGAAGCTAACATTTATGGTTATTTTTATCTGGTGATACCTTGCGTTGGAACAAGTCTCCAGTTAAATTGAGAGGTGTAGATGACGTCACCGAAAAAAAATATGGCCAAAATTTAACATGTAGTGTTAAGAAACGATGACAAGGAAGTTAGCCGCATCAAAATACTATATAGGATAATAACATTTAAATAGTATAGTATATGTTTAAGTATGTTTGTGAATTATATGTATACAGAGCATTATATAATATTGAGATTAGAATAATTAGTTAAATGTTTTGGATATATTTTCTATAGAAGCTATGACAATCACTTTCCACTTATTTACCACAAATATATTCATTATATGTTTTATATTGACGTTACAATACTTATTTTATTTTGTAATTAAAAGATTGTTTCGTTCTATTTGATAAAATTAGAATAGTATTAATTAAATTGGATTTTTACATACAAAATAGAATGATCTTCCAAATTGAAATAAGAGAATATTATATTCCATTTATATATCCCACCCCCTACAACTCCTAAATACTAATCTCAATCCCTATTTCTAAATACTAAACCCTAAACATTAATCACTAAACCCAAACTCAAATATAAATAATAATAATAATATATATTTATAATATTTTAAATCAACTAAAATCTGAAAATAATATTTCAAATTTTGTAATATTAAACTATACTCTATAAAAACGAAAATAGAATACACTTGTGAAGTCTACACTAAAAATGGATAATTAAAAATTGTTGGTACTATCTCAAAAATAGACTGACATAAGAGACCATACTTAATGTTTTTCAAACAAACTCTAAGCGCATGCCGAGTTTTCTATTTCATATCTCCAAAGTAGTATATAATTCCAACTCTACTCACAACCAAACATTACCCTTACCCCAACTCCAACCTTTAAATACTAAATCATAAACTCTAATCACTAAACCCTAAACCCAAATATAAACTCTAATATATATTATATTACAAACTTTTATATTTCAAAGAAGTAGTATAAAATAAGTGAAGAATAAAATATCACTTATGAAATAGTATAGTAACCTCACATAAATAGCTACATTAAATAACATAAACTATACTATAATTTTATTTCACTGAATATAGTATAGTCACGAGATCATCTTCTTCATCTCTTTATTTTTTCCAGACATTACGACACTCAGTTACTGGCTCACTATCATTATTCCTCATCAACTCATAATGACAAAGGAAAAAAGAATCCTCATTACCGTATATTGTCAAGGAGTCATCTTCTTCATCACTTCTTCTATTTCTAATAACATTGGTCCACCGTCGTTATTCTTCACCACCAACCACCAGATCTAAATAACAATGGAAATCACCATTGATACAACAATAAATCCAGTTTTGCGGTATGGAATTCAAAATTGAAACAACGTATGAAAACAAACACATAGTTACAAGAATCAATAATGAGAGAAGAAGAAAAAAAAGATAAATGAAAGAAAAGAGAAAAAATAGAAAACGGTTGAATCGGTATTTTTAAAAGATATTCCGGCAAATAAGATAAAAAATATGTTGAATATCATAGTCAACTTATTTTTTAGCTAGAAAGTGAATTATAATTTTTTTTGGTGTCATACAATGCAATTTTTTTTCTCTTAAATCAGATTTACTTATAAATACTATAAAAATGAATGGATAAAATCAGATTACGCTATGCGTTAACCGGCCGTTCAACTTACACCTAGCGTAATTCCGAGGTAAAAACATCTCATCTAAATCAAAATAAAAATAAAAATTGGGTTCTATACCGGTTTTCAATCAAATTATCTGAATCGACCAGAACCAAAGCATAACATATCTAAAATCTAATAGAACCAAACTAAACCAAATCAAACCGACCCGAATATATTGTCGTTGGTTGGAGGGTTTAATGCGGAAAGAAAACCATATTTATTTATTTACTTTCCCCCTTATTTCCTTCTTCTGTTCGGACACATTATTTTCTGTATCCTCCACGGCGGCGTGGAAACCCTAAACCCCCAGATTCAGCTTCCGTCAATCTCCAATGGAGTCTGAAGCTAAGACAGAACCTCCAGCCTTCATATACGATGCTCTTCCTCCACTTTGCCTCTCAGATTCGAATCAGTCTCCTCCAACGCACGACGACTCTCACAACTATTCTGTTTTCCGCAACGAGATTTCCGATTTAACCGTCGATACAACGCCGGTGGAATCAGATACGGTGGATTTCTTCTCACTGGACGTCGACGCCGGGGAGAACGAGAACGGCGGCGACTTTGTTACGCCGGTTGTGGCCTCCTCGAAGAAGAGCAGAAAGAGGAAGAAAGACAAAGAAGCTGAAGAGCCCAGATTAGAGACTAACTGGTTTAACGAGAACAGCTGTTCCAAGATCCCTATGCTTCAGTTGCATAAAGGTAATGTAGAAAAGAAAAACAAATCTTTTCAAAGTTGAGTTTTTTTTGTTGAAGCTTTGATTCTTTTTTTTTTTTTGGTGTTGCAGAGATTGTTGATTTCTGCGAGTTTCTCTTACCAACTCTTGAAGAGAAAGCTCAGCGTGATGCAGCAATGGATAGTGTTAGAAGTGTTATTCAATATATCTGGCCTGATTGCAAGGTATATTGCCTTGTGAAAGCCAAAGCTTTTCTCTCTCTGAGTTTAGCTTAAAAGTGTAATCTCTAATTCATTCCTTTTTGTTGCAGGTAGAAGTTTTCGGATCATACAAGACAGGGCTTTATCTTCCAACGAGTGATATTGATGTAAGTCTTAATAAGAGTAAGGAAGAATGAGTCTTAACATGTAGATTTGTAAGATGCTGTAGACTTTTTTTGTTTTGAAGAGATGTGATGTCTAAATCTTTTTTTTTTTACTTTTGGATGTATAAAAAGGTTGTCATTCTGGAGTCAGGTATCACAAATCCTCAACTCGGTCTGAAAGCACTCTCCAGGGCATTGGCACAAAGGGGGATTGCAAAAAATATTCTGGTATCTTTTCACTTTCTCTTATAACATGTCAGTATCTCTGAGAGACTGTGTCTCATAACTATCGCTCTCTGATATGTGCAGGTGATTGCTAAGGCTCGTGTACCAATTATCAAGTTTGTCGAGAAGAAGAGCAGTATTTCATTTGATCTAAGGTTATTATTTTTCTACTAGCTTCCCCGGTCCGCTTTCATAGTTTAGATGATTGCAGCAAAAAGCTGTGTCGTTTATGCGTGTTAGGAAAGCTTCTGTAATTGTAGCAAACTTATACACACATGACTTTGTGGATGGATTATGTGAATTTGAGTTATTAACTGTGGCATTGGATGCGCAGTTTTGATATGGAGAATGGACCAAAGGCAGCTGAGTTTATACAGGTTTCTGATGATTTTAGCTGAATAATACTTTTTATCAGCTTGTCATGTCGACTCTCTCACGGTTATTCTCTTGACTTATTTATCAGGATGCTGTATTAAAGTTGCCTCCTCTACGACCATTGTGTCTAATTCTGAAAGTATTTCTACAGCAGAGAGAACTCAATGAGGTCTGGAAATAGTTTTCTTTTTCTTTAGTATATATACCACCCCTCTTCGCAGTCCCAAACATTCAATAATTGTCTTTAATGTTTCGGCAGGTGTACAGTGGTGGAATTGGTTCATATGCACTTCTAGCAATGCTCATCGCATTTCTCAAGGTAACATTGGTTACTTGAATCTCACAGTACCAGATCTTCACTTTCCGAACTAAAGAGAAGAATCTCTAAGTTGGAACTACTTTGTACCATTGTTTCTTTTATGAAACAGTACCTCCAAGATGGTCGGAGCCCACCAGAGCATAACTTGGGAGTTCTGTTGGTATGTTTTCGTTATTGTGACTTGAGGCTTCTGATTGAATTGACTTCCTTCGTTGGCTAATGTCTTTCGTTCTTCTTTTTCCTTGTAGGTTAAGTTCTTTGACTTTTACGGGAGAAAATTAAACACAGCAGATGTGGGTGTATCTTGCAAGAAGGGAGGTTCGTTTTTTTCAAAGTCCAACAAAGGGTAACTAAGTAAACCGACATTCTAGTATTTATTTACTTTTTTCTCATCTTTGTTTACTAATCTAAACTCCCTGAAGCATCTACCTCTACCTTTTGAGTCTTTTAGAGAGTTTACCTTTGCCTTCTTTGTTTCTGTCTTCCAGTTTCCTGAATCCCGCCCGGCCAGGGCTCATCGCTATCGAGGATCCACAGGTCAGTTTTTGAGCTTTGATTTTCTATAAACATAAAGCTTTAGAATGTAGCAGACATAAGTTTAACTTGTTTCTTTTTGGATAACCAGACACCAGAGAATGACATTGGCAAGAGCTCATTCAACTACTTTCAGGTTCAGTTACACATCTCTAATCTATTAGAAAAGTATTTACTTATAACAAGGTGGGTAGATGCTTATTAAAGACGAGTTCTTTCTTACAGATTCGATCAGCGTTTGCAATGGCCTTGTCTACTTTAACAAACACGAAGACTATTCTAGCATTAGGACCGAACCGAAGCATTCTCGGCACAATAATCAGACCAGACCGGATTCTGTTAGAGCGCAAAGGTGGGAGAAACGGGGATGTCACTTTCAACAGCTTGCTTCCTGGAGCAGGAGAGCCATTACCAATGTCAGCTAACGGCAAAAGCAATGGAGGGCTCTTCTGCAACTGGCAACTCGAAGACGATGAGGAAGGCTCGTACCCAAGAGGGGATGCTGTGAATGGAGACATGACTCCTGTACTAGTTGACACTCCTGGTAAGGTAACTACGAAAGAGTCTTCTCGGAAGAAGAAGAGTAAGAGCAAGAAGAAGAAGATGGTGGATGATTATGAAGATGAAGATGAAGAAGAACCAAGTTCGAAGAAAAGAAGACGGAAGAATAAGTTTTGAAGCATGAAACGGCAGCGTCTAACTCCGGCCATGCTGAAATCAGCTTTGGTGGCAGTTGGAACAGGAGGAGGCCTCAGTCTTTCATTGTAAATTATAGTTTGGTAAAAACAGATCTTAATGCTGTTTTAACAAATTAAAAATTTACCATCAGTTTTGAGTAGGTTCTAAACTTATGTAATGTTATTCAACATTGTTAAATTGAATTTTAAATACTGTTCCGTTTTGGTTTTTAGTTGTTCAGTTTTGAGTAGGTTCTAAATATATAATGGTATTTAACATTGAAGGTGGGTTTCAACAATGAAGGAGCACAGTAGCAAACTACCTCTCATCCAAGCTACACTTAACGCCTGAGCTTAAAGCTCTCGGAACACTTAACGTATATATCGAGTCTTTCGGAGCTTAAATCTCTCGGATCTTGAAGAGTGCAGTGAGCTCTTTATATGTATTTCCACACTACTAGCAACACTCTTTATATTCTTCACAGTTTAGACAGCTCCATTTCCGTCAATGCTTAGTTGGAAAAGGCTTATTTAAGACTGAACTTGTTATCTCGTGTTTTTCCATCACGTACCAGAACCGAGTGCTTCATCATAAATTTAAACATTATACGAATTTTAAAAATCGTTATAAATCAAAATTCACTATAACATTGATTAGTCAACCGTTTTATCAGGTGACTAGAATGCTGACATGTTAATTGTGACTAAAACAATGTCATTTTAGAAAGTATTGTAAAATTAAAAATTTGTGTTTCAAAGGATCCCAGGACACCTTTATTGTAAACTTCTACAAAAAAAACTCTTAATCACACGACCAATTCATTTTCCTTGTATTTTTAGTATAAACATTCTTATATATAAAAACAAATTACAAAGATCTTATAAGGGAAACACACCAAATGAGGTTCGAAGTATGACAAAGATACTAAAATCATGAATACCAAATAACTTGACTAACGTGTTTTACTTGTCTTAATATGAATCCACTTCATATTTTATATAAGATCTGTCAAACAACATTTTCACAAACTTTGAACATTATTAACAAGATTACAAGAATCTGTTTCCGGTAGAAAAATTGACATTTAATTAAAAACATCAAATGTTAAACATCAAACAAGCTCCAAAAGTACTACATATCCAAAAAAAATCATCCTTTTCATTTTTCTTTCTAAAACTCCAAACCATCTTTCATTCTTAGATATCCATCATCATCGACTCAAAACATACATGCTTGTCATCTACAAGCTGACCTATCTGCCATAAAAAAAACCACCATAAAGAGATTAACTTATTTCATGCTAAAAACCAAAAAATCAAATGCTAAAACATATTAATAACCTTAGAACAACTTAGTGTTGTGTCGATTGACTTGGTTCATTTCCAAAATCCAAAGTATCTCCCATGTTTGTGCTTTTTGGGTCATAAACATCTTCTATGGTGTTTGAACTCATCCTCTTCTTGGTTTTAAGAACTTTGGCACCCTCACAATTCTTACATTCTTTGCATTGTGTCCATTAAAAACATTATCCTTTTCTCTCTGCCAACCTTCTTTCTAAGAGACTCATGCTTTTCTTTCTTTCTCTTTGGCTTCGGTTTCCTTCATTTACTATTTTCCACCTCTTCAATAAGACCAACATGTGTCTTAATGACACAACCAAGTTTCTGCCAAAATTGCACACCATGACATATCGAGTCACTATAAATTTGTTGTTGCCGTGAGTTAGCATACCAGCTAGAGGTGTAGGTTTTGTAATTAAACTTCTTATCCGCAATGACGCGTAATGCATGATGACATGGAAGTCCACTCATTTCCCATCTCCGACAAGAATATGTCATCATCATCAAATTTAAACTGAAATTTTTATTACACTCTCTTATGTCACATATCCCATCTTATCTTGGAAACATCTTGCATAACTTAATCTTTTCATGCTTTAACTCTATGAACTGTGTGGCCTATGTCGTGAATCTACTTTTATGTTGTTGTGCTTTTAGCTTTCTCAAGTCAATTCTCGCCATGACACTTCTCTTTATTACCTATGACATCTCAACTATTGGTGTATGCCTAGTAGGATCAATGTCATTGTTGAATGACTCTGAAATTTTATTGTGAACATCTACACATAAAGCATATGATCCACAAAAAGCTAATATGCAATTCTTCGGATTCTTCTCCATTATAGTTTCAAATATATGCATATCATATTTTTGAACAATTTTCACGTGTTTCTCTTACTTAAGTTAAGTATAATATAACTTTCATCTACTTGCCAAAACAAGGTCTTCATCTCACTTTGGTGAGGGAAAGCCTTTTCAAGTTTGCGTAGATGTGGGAAACACACATCTGATACTCTACCATAAGTAATTCCCTCTCAACTATTCAGCAAACCCTGAAAATAAAAATATGTTATCTCGCAAACAATGCAAATACTACATACTTTTTTTCCTATCAAAGATCAAAGTAAAACCATAACCATTTTGAAGATTCAAGTATGCTTGCAAATTTTTTAAGAACTAGCCATTTACTGAGTTCATTTTCTACATCAACAATTTCCCATGATATTGGACACATTCCATTATTTGCATCTCTTCCAACAACAACTAATAGTTGTCTTTGAGTATAGACTTTAGAAAACATCCATCAAGGCCAAAGATAGGACAACACCAAGTATTCTACAATCTTCAGATCCCTACAAAAAAGACATAGAAGATATGGAATGTTTCTATCCTATCATCATTCTCGAACGTATCTAGAAGCCCAGTTGATTCATGATTTGACCTATGCAAAAATGCATAAAAAGTTGGTTAAAAGAAGAAAATTTTAGGAGTTCTAAGAAGTAAACAAAAAAGAAACATAAACTGAATTTTAAATTAGGAGCTCTAAACGATAATCTTTAAGCTTAGAAAATTATTTTTCATGGTCTTTTGCGTTGATATCCAATGCTTTTGAATTAGCCTTTTTAATCTTCTTTAGGCTTGTGATCAGATTGAATTTTGTTTTTGAATTTCATCATGAATAGCCTTCGGTTTAATCTCAGGATCAGCCCTCCAATCATTCAAAAAAGCTTTGTGATCACATGAGATTTCAACATCTTACGATATCTATCCTTCACACAATTGTGTTCATCTTCTAAAACCTTCACCATCCACTTTTCAATATGTTCTTCTTAATAGCAGTGTATAAATCATAGACAAATTTCTTTCTCTATCCTACACTTTGCTGCAGATTTATCTTCTCCCAATGACATTACTCAATATTCCATTCTTCCTTTAGCACATATTCACTAAAATTTATTTAAAGTTTTTTAAAGTGTCAAAAACTTTTCCATGCTTCAGCTTCCCACTGCCTCATTTACATCTATAAACATTGTCCTCCTCTTCACCATCAGAGTTAGGAAGTATGTTATGGTAGTCAAAATTTTCATGTTTATCAACAAAATCATGTGCATTCCTTTCAACTCTAACCTTTGTTTCACACGGCTCAAGACCATGAATATCATCGGGATGCTCACTTGTGTTAACTAAAAACAAATCAAGAAACTTTACCCATTTATATGCTTCACACATTTTCTCAAAAATCTCATCTCCAATGCATAAACTCTTCCGTTCCTTCAAGTCGTCAAAATGCATCTTATACCACAAATTCTTTCTATACAACCCATCACTAAACTCATTTGATAACCTAATAAATATTTCTTATACGTTTTATTTTCATACCAAGATCTGTGAATTCTCCTTTATACAACTTCAACCAATACCCACCATAGTAGACATTGAATGCTACGCTAACTAAATAGCTGTAATCCACATTCAAAAGTTTATTAAAACCAAAAATCTTTTTAACAGATATTTCATCAAACATTTGGTGAAATAATAATAAATCAAAAGTTTCTACACATGAAACCAAAATTATAGAGCTTCTATATGTATAGAAACGTTTAAAGGTAGCAAACAAAACGTAACAAACAAAAACAGAATTAAAGCCAACTTTTCAATTTTTAATCAGATTCAGCCAAACCATAAATAAACTAGATACCTTATTCTTGCTTCTCAAAGACTTCGGCTTGTAAAGTAAGGTCGTTTCTCAGAAATTTATCTTCGATTCATTCTGAAAACCCTAATCCCCACTTAACTTCGAACACAATTTTGGAGAAGGAGAATTATGAAAGTTGTCGGGGACAGAAATTTGATATTTTTAATAGTAAAGACGATAAATATGTTGATATATAAATTTATTTCCATTGTATTACAAGAAGTCACATTAGTCTAGTGGCTTAAGCATTTGAATATTTCTGGATTTCCTTCCTTGCTTGGGTTCGAACGACAATGGATAGTTTTTATATGAATGTAAATATATGTTATAATTAGTATTTACACTCAGTACAACAAAATCTCATTAGCTATTTCGTTGAGGTTCCTTTGTAGAGGTTACACTAAGTGGGTTTAAATCCTCTGAAACACAAATTTTTTAATTTTACATATTTCTCAAAACGATGTCGTTTTAATTGGAATTGACATGTCAATAATCAAATCACCTGATTAAACGACTCAGTAAACCACCGTTATAGTCAACACTGTTTCATGCACGATTTTAAAAGTTCACTATAGTGATTTTAAATTTACAACGAGGTCATTATGAAATTCAGACTATGTTAAAGTACATGATTGAATAAACACGACACAACAAGTTTCAGTCTGAAATACACACGTTTTCCATGCTTAGTTACTTTGCTTCGATCAACGTTTGAATTCAACTCTATAGAGTCCTTATACAAACATATTCAAAATTCTGCCTCCCCATCAACTCATGAACGATTTGTGATGTCCCATCACACATCACAAACTCCTCGAAAGTTAAAACTCTCGATCGCAACCTACTTCCTTCAACTTCTTCAATATTCGAACTTCTATACTTCAGTCTCACATTTGACCTCCAAAGCAACATTTCTGCCATATGAGATGAACTTTCAATATCATTTTCTCTGCAATGTCCCTAAGAGAGGTTTCCATCCGCTCTTTGCTTATGAAAGCAATAGGTATGTTTGGATTTAGATTAGGGTTTCCAGGTTTTCATATTTAACTTACTAAGCTTCATTCAAATTTTATATATGAATATGTTTCGTTTTGTTAATAGTATTACATGTAGATCTTATAACTATGTGTATACCCATTTGAATCCAAATTCATTTTATATTAGATTAATAATATTCCATGTTATTCTTATAGCAAGCCAAAATACAAAAAATATTTAAAATAACTATAGGTTTTTCATACTTTTTGGTGTATATGTTGAGTTTCAAATACTGATTAAAATTTTCAGATCAAGATTTGTTACATATTTTTTGTTTTATTTTTTTCAGGTATATGTTCTAGTTTGGATCGGGTTCAAATGATATTTTATATTAGATATCGTTTTACATGATTCTTTAGATATTATTTTAGTTCAGATCGTGTATGGGATTAGAAATCAACACCTCCACTAATAAGCACATTGTTTTCTTTATATTGGGGGTGATTGGTTAAAATGTAGCTTTAAATTTTGTGGTATAAAATTTTGTATGTATAATTTTTGTCATAGATGTGGTTGTTATAGCTGTATACATTTTTGCAGCACATAAACTATTGACTTAGTAAATAGGGGTTTTACAACAACTTATTAATTTTTAACCCGTAACTTTGAAAATTAACTTAAAATGAAAATTAATTGATAATTTTAAAGACTGTAGCTAAAAGTGAAGTTAAGGAAGATAGTTACAACCCAACCAATCACCTGGTCTATGCTAAAAGTGTGCCGCCGTGTTTAGAAATTCCGCCATTTAATTGGGTTGTCGTATAACATCAGTCACGTTGTTACTACTGGGCCTTCTTCGACGAATCAATCACAGCCCAATCCGCATTGCTTTTAGGATTCTATCTAGGGTTGGGTCGAGATAACTCACCGGCGATTTCGATTTCGCGAGATGGGAAGAGACCGCGACAATTCTCCGCCGGAGAACGCGAAAGGCGACGTCGAGGATAAAGACTACAGAAGAAAATCATCTAGGGAGAAATCGAGCCGTGTCGAAAAGAAGTCCGTCGAAGAAGAAGAAGATGTGAGTCGCCGTGAATCGAAGAGGAAATCAAAAGACGGCAAAGACTCTGATTCTGGTTCGGGATTGGAGAGTGGTAGCGAATCCGAATCGGAGGAGGAAGAGAGACGTAGAAGTAGAAAGTCGAGAGGGAAAAGGAAATCAGATCGGAGATCTCGGAGTAGACGAAGCAGGAAACGCCACGATGGTTCGAGTAGTAGCTCGGAGTCGGAGTCGGAATCAGAGTATTCGGATTCAGAGGAGAGTGAGAGTGAGAGTGAGGATGAGCGTAGGAGAAGGAAGAGGAAGAGAAGGGAGAGGGAGGAGAGAGAGAGGAAGAGAAGGAAGAGAGAGAAGGAGAAGAAGAAGAGAAGGAAGGAGAAGAAGATGAAGAAGTCTGAGAAAGGGAAGAGAGGAGCCGTCACTGAATCATGGGGAAAGTATGGAGTCATCAGAGAGACTGATATGTGGTAAAGTTTCTCTCTTTCTCTTTGGAAAAATCTTAAAACTATTATACAGAGTTAGTTAGATTAGATACTTATGGGTGTGTGAGCTACAAAAGGTTGAGTCTTTGTGGAGATTGTGTTTGCTGTTTTTGAGATACAGTTAATTATTGAATACTCGTATATCCGTTACATGGAGCTAGATAGGTAGATAGATACTCGAGAATCTGAGTTTAGTTTTATAAATGTTGATTCTTTTGTGGAGATTGTAAACCTGTGTCTGCTGTTTTTGAAAATCTTGAGCTATTACATGGAGCTAGATATAGATAATTCGAGGATGTGATGTTAGTTCTACATTTTCTGAGTCTTTATCGATATTTATATAAACTTAAGTTTGCTGTTTTTGATATCGAGACTAGATATTGAAGTTGTTGATTACTCAAATATGTAGGAATAAACGACCAGAGTTCACAGCATGGTTGCTTGAAGTAAAAGAGGTAACCTTATCTACTTTGTAACCTTATCTACTTTGTAACCTTAATATTTTGCTTTGGGCTTCAAAGCGATTGATCTAAAACTTAGCTCTGTTTTGTGAACTGGTTTTGGTTGTCTGCTTGCTACAACAGGTTAACTTGGAAAGCTTGCCACCATGGGAAGAGAAGAAAATGTTTAAAGAGTATGTACCGTTACTTATATGTTCTCATGTATCTCCAGAGCTTATGATCTTCTTTTGGTTTCTGATAAATTTGTTGTGCAATTGCTTGATTCTTCTTCCACAGTTTCATGGAGGATCATAATACTGGTACATTCACCTCCAAAAAGTAAGCTTTCTGTTGTGTGTGGTTGAATGTTGTTGACTAGTTGTTAAGGTTAAGATGAGTTGTTTATTCTGGATCTATCTGAAATTTTGCAGATACTATGACATTGATGGTTACTATAGACGTAAGCTGGAAAAAGAGATGAAGAAGGGTTTGAAGAAAGCTGGGCAGAGTGAACGGACTGTGTTCAATGACGAGGAGCAACGCCGGTAAACCAAATATTCTTACTTTACATCACCTTTTATAAATATACTGTGAATGGGTTTCTTAGAGGGCATATTTTTGTGCGTGTTTTCAGGCTAGAGATGCAGGAGGCACGCGAGAAGCAGAAGGAAGAAGAAGTTTTAGCTCTAAAGCGATCAATGGAAGGCGGAATGGTCAGTTTCTTTTGTGAAATCTTTGCGGTTTCCTTTGCCATTAATCTGGTTGCTTGCACAGATCTTACGTTGAATATATAATCCAATGGCAGGCTCAAGCTATGAAGGAACAAGCTCGGCTAAAGGAAGAAATGGTCTACTTATACAAGATTGGGGACATGGAGGTCTGACTCAAAACCCCTATTTTTTTCTCATCATCGTCAGTTTCATGTTTCGATTTCATTGTTGATGTAACGTTGTTGAACTCTTAATTCACGCAGGGTGCAGCTGCTATTCAGAGAAGGTTGGATCCAGATGTTCCCATGTAATATGGAGGTTTTTGTTTAAGCTACTACAACATCTTCTAGTTCTTGTTCCTAAACTGTGTTCTAAGTATCCAGCTTTTGTTTCAAAAGAAAAAACAACACAATATTTCATCTCATAGATCCCTAAACCATGATATTTCTTTTTGTATTTTTGATATTATTATTATTCCCAAAGAGGTGTCAAGTAATTAAAAAGGACAATTCTCATCATAAAATTAGTTTTTTCATTAAAAAAAATACACGCAGAAGAAAATGATTTAAATATGTTTTATTAAATAAATATTGATTTACTTGTACTTTATAAATAAGAGTAATTTTTTAAATAGTAATTTTTAAGTTTTGTCATCAAAAATAGCTTTCAAAAAAAATTATCGAGATAGTCATTTTTATTTTAAAATTATAATTATAATTTTTATTCTTTTTAAACTCTAAACTTTACCTCTGAAATGTTACTCTATAATTCCAATCCCTAAATTTAGATTAATTAATCTTAAGAGTATAAATGTATATTTACATCTTTTATAAAATCTATTTTAATCATTTTAACACTATTTTATCACAATTTTTTTAAAATAATTATATTAAAATATTTTTCTATAAATAATTATTTTAAATATATATATTTTTTATAATTTTGAATTATACCTTTTTGAATATGAGGGTTTCTCAAATATATACAAGGATTGAAAATTAGGAAAGGTAACCATGTATTGTCCTTCTTGCAAAGCGATTGTAATTACAATTTCTATTTTATGTTTCGTGAATAGAATAGAACACAATCCTATATTATTGTAAGATTACATATGAGAGAGAGAGGAAGAAATAAAGAAAGAGAGAGAGAGAAAGATAGTGAGAGTGGAAAAGGAGGATTGGGAAAAAGGAAAGAAAAAAGAAAAAAATTACATAATTATAATTTTATTCTACGATTCATAAATACAATAAAATAAAACATATTGTAATACTATATATTAGAAAAAGAGAAATAAAGTGAACTAAATGTGGTAGCATAATGGTAATATTGGGGGTTTGGTGTGTACACACATTGATCTTAGGTTTGATTTTTCTGAGAACTAAACTATGATTATTTTACCTGTCTGAGTTTGGGTTTTGGCTCAAGTATTCAACATGGTAGACTGTAGCATACGAACAATTCATCCTTTAACATTAGTCAAAAGGTATTCCAAACTCGAGTCAGATAATGTGATACACTTTTGGGCTAATCCATTTTGTAACACTAAATACATTTTTCTCGAAGCCGATCAGATCAGCCGATAAGACATATTATAAATAGAGAAAGAAAGAGAAATGTCGAGCGAGGGGAGAAAGAGATGGAGAGAGTGAAGGGTACACAAAAATGAAAGAAGAGAAAGGAATCGTGGGATGGGCGAGAGAGACAGAGGAAGGAGGAGAGAGAGAAAGAAAAGAGGGAGATTGTATAACTAAAACTCTATTCTATATTTTATAAATAGAATAGAATACAACAATATCTTATTGTATAACATTACATATTAAATTTTATAAATATATATTTGTTTTTTAAAATTGTAAACATATATTAGATAAAAAATCTATGTTTTTATATCTAAACAAAATTTTTGAAGAAATAATTTTTAAGTTGATAAAAGTAATTAAACTTGATAGGAGAAAGTATGAAGGGTATAATAGCAATACTATATAAATACACATCGACTTTTTTTTGTTATGGTTAGTTTCTTAATTTATGTATTTGTTATAGTTATAGTTATTGATCTTAATTTTTTTTAAAAAAAAATTCAATTATTTTTTTTTCTGTAAAATTTTGAAATTCAAAAATTATTTTTACAACTATTTTTTAGTTTTAATTTATTTTAAATTTCCGCAAACCCTAACCCTTAAAATCTTACCCTTCAAACCTAAACCCTAAATATAGATTAGTCAACATTATAAATGTAAATGTTTATTTACTTCTTTAATGAAACATTTTGGTTATTTTAACCCCTGCCAATTATATGTATGATAAAAAAGTTATGATCATCTTAGGATATTTTTCATATTAAAACTAGTTATGATTTCTAGATTATGACAAGAAAATTATCTACTACAGAAATTATATCTTATGTATAGTGGATTTATATACTTTTATAGGATTTATTTTAAAAAATTAAATTAATGATTTTTAAACTTTAGCTTTCTATTAATGTCAGCTAATCCGAGAATATTTTCAAATTTATGTTCTCACTTATGTAAATCATTTCAAATCCATATAAATCAATTCATTAATAATTTTAACAAAGATTATAAAACCACTAATGATTCTGTTTACAATTATAGATCCATTTAAATCCAGTAATCATTAGCTCCATCATATTTTAAATATTTTAATATAATGAACATATATAAATGTCCCTTATCAAACTATACTGCTACACCAAGTAGAAAGTCACTGAGACACAGACCGATTATTACACTCGTAAACATAAAAAAAGTTACAAAGATCACACACAAATAGTAATCATAAACATTTTATTACATGCCAAATAGAAGAAGGTTACGTGTAGGCAATAGTACCATAGTGGCATATGTCGAATTCATTGGTAGATTTCGATGACGGAGAAGGGATAAACTGGACACACAATTTCACAACGTGAAAAACCTTATGCGAAAGATCTTTAATTCCTTACCATCCGATAGTGTTAACATTGTCATGTCCATGCTGAACACAATATTATAACATATATCTCTTATTTTAGCTTCATCTGGTGTACCCATTTCCACTATTATGAGTTTTCCATTTTCGGGGAGACTATTCCAGCTTTTTTTTAGAATTTGTACGCATTGTTCGTCGGTCCAATCATGCAAAATCCACTATCATGATTATTTATGTTATAACCTCTTTCAAGTTGTTTATTTCTGTATTTTTTTTTCAATTTCTAGCTGTCTTGCACATTAAAATTCTAAAATTTTTAAAAAAGTTCTAAGAATTTAATTAATATGCAAAACCTTTTAAGAAATGTTATATAATCTCAAATTCAGGTAAAAGTTGAAACAAACAAATTCTATTTCGAGATCGAAAAAATTAACCGTATGAAAAAATTTAAAAATATTTAGAAGAATATCTACGATGATGAAAGTTCTTTTTCAAAAAATGAAAAAGAATATCTATGATGAAAAAAATTAGCATTTATCTGAATATACTATTTTCATGTTAGTTTATAAAACTAGGTTGCTTTAGTTCCTATATAAATATATGCATACTGTAACTTATTTTTCATGATAGTAATAGTTTATACATTGTTATACTTTTACTCTTTCAATTTATCAAATTTAGAAAACACAATTGTATTTTTTTACTTATTATATATATATATATATATATATATTCATGAAAATTGCATCTTCTTTTGGAAACTTTATAAACATATCTCCTGCTTCATGTTTTACACCTAAGAAGAGCTTTCAAAAATTTTGACCTGTAAGTATATATATATATATAAGGAACTATCTCACATAGTATTAAAACAAAAAATTAAGAGCATGACTCATACCGGGATAAAGAGGAGCACGGGCTAATACCGGAGCTAGATCAAAATTAATACCCATAATATAAGGGTACTTGGAAGTGATGAGACCTAGTGTGTTACCAAGTCCTGTCCCTACATCCACCAAAATCTTCACATCTTTCAATCCTTCATAGAGTTCTTGAAACTTCTCCATAACCATGGTGGAAGATTCCGACATAGCCTTGTTAAACATTTTACAATATGGTTCATCCGCCTGCAAGTATTCAAATAGTTTCATGCCATGAGCATAGCTGAATGCATAACTTCCGTCAAGTATTCCATCCTTTAGCTGTCTCCTGTTGTATAAAACTGTATAATTAATCTTTTGATTATACCAGCTTATCTTTTATATATTATTTGAGAAACATTACAACTTCTGAAATATGTCATGTATCATCACTATAATAATTTTTAAAATTCTTAGAAAATAGGTTGTTCCATCTAAACATATATTAGAATTTACATTAAGTTAGCTATAAAATTGAATTATTAATGTTTTTCGTTCTTTCTTTACATAAAAGCTACGAAACATTTTAATGTGATTAGAATATTAATGACAATTAATGATTTTGAATAATCATGATTTTATAAAAAATTGAATATCATATATTTTTTTTTGAAATTTATATTATTAAAATAATTAAACAATCACATTAGCCATATAATAAAAGTTTAGTTTTTTGGTATATATATTATATTTTGATTTTTTTAAATTAATTATAAATTACTAAAACCCGTTAAAAATCCCACACTGAAAATGTTTTCATCAATAGTTTAAATGTTTTTGTTATAATAAGATGCAAATAATTATAAAATCATATGAGTCGAAGCTCCCATTTAATAGATATTAAGATTAAAAACATAAATATGTTTATCTATTTGAAATTTTTTTAAATTAAAATATATACCATCTTAAATTACATAAATATTTTAGTTTTAAAATTTGCATTGAACAAGTATTGATAACTTAATATTTTAATTATTAAAACTATTAAATGGACCACACTGATAATTATGTTATCAATGATTTAAAAACTGTTATTAAAAGATACAAATATTCATAAAATCATATGAGTATAAAATCTCATTTAATTGATAGTCATATTATTAATATACTATATATCTATGTTAATCATCATTTAAATTTATTTATATACCATATAAAATGGATAAATTGATTGTTTGATTTATTTACCATAAAATGATTGTAAATAAATAGGAGTGTTTATTTTGATTTTACTTGCGCTAGTTTAATTATATGTAACAATTACTTATTTATCAATTATTCTATATATTTATTATTTTATAGTAAAATGCAAAATAAATAATAGTAAGTAAAATAATTTGTATATACAAGGCTTATTTCGTGAAGCATGGATTTTAACCTAGTATAACTGTAAATAACGACAACCATGAAATATAACTAATTTAGTAAAAATGGATGGAATGAAATGAAGGGAATTGGTTAAGAATGTAATATATTTATTCCTTATCAAAATTTTAAAGGATAACGAAATGGTCATAACAGGTTAAATGAAATAAAGATTTATAAACTATAGTCTCGTCACTTTGTATGTGTAAATTTTCAGAAAAGAATGTTGACGTCGCTAAGGTTCAACATGTTCGAAGATGCGAATGAACCCGAGCCGCCAACGTTGCTCAAGAGAAACTTACAGACCGGTTCGGCTGCATAGACGCTCCCCATTTGTCCGGTTTGACTGTTCTCCTCTATTACAACAGTACGACATTTTAGGACGGAATAGCTAGCGAGTAAACGTAGCATCCGGTCTAACAAAACCGGAGCCTGTGGATTGTTCGGTTTGTTTGGGAGTCTTAGTGCCATAAACCGACGTCAATAGTGGCGATGGTGTAGATGACACCGAGCTCCAAGGCAGCCTTTAGAACCATGGGGAAGGCGGCTGCATTTGAGAGCCTCCTCTCTAGCAGTCTCGCCTCTTCCTCAACTTGTTCTTCTTCTTCTTCTTTCGTTTGACCCGGTTTAGGTATAGGGTAAATGGTTAAGGGCTCTTCACTGTAAGGATGATTGATTGTTCAGGTGTGAGAGTCGTGCCGTCCACGTATCCAGCTAGGTCGTAGCCATCGAGCAAGGCATGAATCTGCATACTCCATGTAGTTTGTGGAAGTGAGTTTCGTGATGTTAATCATGTTGACATTCAGTAATGGTTCTGTCGCAATAATTTGTTCTGAGTTGGTGGCCATGGTTGGGAAGGAGATTGCAGAAGGAGAGAAGGAACGAGGAAGATGAAGCAAGTGGCGGCTAGAAAAAAAAATTAGGGTTATCGGATGGCTCTTGATACGATGTATTACAATGAGGGTAGACGCGAGATTATATACGGACTCAAGACTTGGAGACTAAGTCAATATAAACATAATGTTCCTAAAACAGAGGACTCGATACCTATCATAATGAATGTGAGATTCTCTTCGTATATTATCTAACATTCACAACGATTTTCCATTGTTCTTGTTTGAAGTGATGCAAACTACTTTCAGTCTTTGTGCCATTTAATAGCGTGAAATCTCAAAGACATTTGGTTAGGGTTGACACAAAATTTAGATATCCAGCAAACATTGTGTCTTTCCTTTGTTCTTCAGCTGAATATGTCTGTCTATATTTTGCTTTTTATGGTTAGTTTATAAGTGAAAGTAGCCATTGGCGAGTACATGTGTTTGTTCAGCTAGCCATTATTAGGGTGGTATTCAATTAAGTACGTTATTAACCAAACATCAATCTGTACAGTGACTGTGTGTCAAATTCAATTGTACAAATTGTACCAAAACCACTCTGTTATGTTGCGTACCAAAACTGCGAGATGAATCAAACCATAAGGTATCTTTTGGGTACAGAATTGTGAGTGATTGCTGAAATTAACTTCTACAGAACTATTTTTATTTGCTACATTATGTGCTGTGAGCGACACATTCTTTTTTGTACATTTTAACCGCATGCAGAAGCAACTATGCATTAAATTTATTTATTTATTTTATATTCCCACCAGCATGCATGTGTTATTTGTTTTGACTGTTCAATATAACACATTCGCAATTAAAACCCTCCCCCAACAAACTAAAACAAAATAAAATAAAATAGAGCTACTCATGACCCAATTTTCTTTTTAATAATGTATGTACCGGTTCATTAAGACGTATGAAGTTGGTTCAGCTTTCATGAATCTTTTCTTTTAGTAATCATGTTAAGAAGCGTCGTTAATAATTTCTTAGAAAGTATAGTGATAATAATAGATAGTTCCAAAATAAAATGAATATTATATAAAATTATAAAGCGAACTACATTAGTACATTGGAACAAGTCTATAACGGATTTGCTTGTCTCGTGGTCAAAACATCCCTATCCGACAGGAGACTACTAAGCTTAAAATGCCAAGTGTCAAAGACCAAACAGACACCCAATCACATAATCCGCGTAGAGTTAACGTCAGGGGATCCCGCAGCTATATAAACCTGTATGCGTAATGTTATTTCCTCACAACTCACACTTACAAAAGCTAGACACGTTTAAAAAAAAAATCAAATTACAAGTTTTTATTCTGCAAAGAATGTCTAACAACAGCCAGAGCATGAGCTTCAACGCTGGCCAAGCTAAAGGCCAGACCCAGGTTTTGTCTGTAAAATAAGTATTTGTAAGATTTGGGTTTAGATTAAAAATTAATATTAACCAGAAGTAACTAAAATTGTTGTAGGAGAAAGCAAGCAACCTGATGGACAAGGCCTCTAATGCTGCCCAATCTGCTAAGGAATCTCTCCAAGAGGTCCATTTTCTTTTCTCATTATATTAAATACTTTGTTGAGAAACAATTATGTATTTATGAGAATTCGAGTACAGGGTGGACAGCAGCTGAAGCAGAAGGCACAGGGTGCGAGTGAGGCCATTAAGGAAAAGACCGGTCTGAACAAATGAGAAACACGTTCCAAATAACAATTTATGTTTATTTTACTATCATAATAATAATTAGATAGATTTGTCTGTCTAACCTAAGATCGAAGCCATTTAGGTTTCTTTTTTTCCTTTAAGTGTATCCAATATCTACCAAGGGTTGTTGATTAGCCTTGCAGTTATTTCTATATGTAATAAACGTACTAAAATACATGACACTATTTTTATTTATATTTAATAAACAAGGATTGTGACTGAATTTATCTTCTTTGTTACCACGGCCAGCAAGTTGAATATTCTACTTTTGATTGGTGACGTAAAATTAAAAGATTATTTTTCAATGGAAAAGCAGAAGACACATTGTTGATTTATTGTTTGGCAATTGAGTTAGATTTGTTATCATTTTACATGTTTGTGCATGTAGATATACATTAATACATGTAGTTATTGTCGAGTAAGATATCAACTGGTGCATGCATTTTGATCATCGTGGGAAGAGTTAAGGATCTATTTCCCCACGAAAACTATTCTATAGCATCATAACCTTCCATCAAACTATAACTTTGAGTTAAATCTCCATGAATTAAAAGTTTCAAATATATTTATTCCAGAACTGATAGTTCGAAAATTAATTATCCATACACAATGATTTTAATTGGTTTACTCTTGACCAAGCAATCTAAACCATCTACACAAAAACAAATCCAATTTTTTTTAAAAATTTGATCATCCTCTACTTCATCGTAGCAATTAACCTAGCCATGGCAGAACTTATCATCTCTTGTGATATTAACCAAATGTTTTGGGCATCACTCTCCTCCTTAAGGCCATTAACCTTATACGATGTTGTTTTCACCGCCTCTAACCCATCATGCCTAGGGATGTTAATATGGGCTTAATCTAACAGGGTTAGCCCTAACCCACTAAAACAATTTCTAACCCTAACTATTAGTTTTGTTACAAGGTTTAAAAATGGTTAGCCATATAATGAATAAGGTTTATATTTTACTCCATTTAATTTGATTGACACAATTATTATATACTATATAAATATCTATTAAAATTTTAAATTGGTTTATTTATTCAAAACATTTTTTTTGGCAAAACCGTAAAAAACGAAAAAATAAGTTTTCTCACCAAAATCACGAAATCGAGTTTTTTCGCCAAAACCGAAACTTTTTTACGGTGTTATGGTTTTAGCGGGTAAACTTGATTTGTGATTAGACAATTTTGGCGGGAAAACACGATTTTGCGGTTTTGGCGGGAAAACACGATTTTGCGGTTTTGACGGGAAAACACGATTTTGTGGTTTTTGGCGGGAAAACGCGATTTTGCGGTTTTGGCGGGAAAACTCGATTTTACGGTTTTGGCGGAAAAACGAGGTTTTGTGGTTTTGGCGAGAAAACGTCATTTTCGGTTTTGATGGGAAAACGCGATTTTACGGTTTTGGCGGGAAAATACGATTTTGCGGTTTTGGCGGGAAAACACGATTTTGCGGTTTTGGCGGGAAAACGCGATTTTGCGTTTTTGGCGGAAAAACTCGATTTTGTGGTTTTGGCGGGAAAACACGATTTTCCGGTTTTGGCGGGAAAACTCAATTTTACGGTTTTGGCGGGAAAACAAGGTTTTTGTGGTTTTGGCGGAAAAATGTCATTTTTGGTTTTGGCGGGGAAAACGCGATTTTGCGTTTTTGGCGAGAAAACTCGATTTTGTGGTTTTGGCGGGAAAACACAATTTTCCAGTTTTGGGGGAAAAAGTGATTTTTTTTTGTTTTGACGGGAAAACTTGATTTTGCAATTTTGGCGGAAAAAACTCGATTTTACGATTTGGCGGGAAACTCAATTTTACGATTTTTTCCATTTATATGATCATATTTTAAGTTGTTAATGAAATTTTTTGGTTAAAATTAGTATACAAACATTTGTCTACATGAATGAAAATTAAATGGACTAACCCTGATACCAGCCCTAAACATTAATTAAAATAATGTTAAAATATGGATGAATTAAAATAGGGCTGAGTTTATTTTAAATAAAAGAGGGCTAAGCCCCGGTAGCCCCACGTCCGAGCATCTCCACATTCTCCTCTCCTCCAATTCGTTTACGAAAACACAGTTTTTTTTTTGATAACCCAGTATCCGACCACAAAGCGTGATCGACTAGCCCACCGGGCCTAAGCCCATGCCATGACAGGATTTTTAAGCGTCCACTTAAGGGCCCCTGGTTACGCTAAGTGGTCTGGAGCGCCACACCAACTCCGCAGGTAAATTATGTGGTGGCCGGGGTTCGAAGTCGGGTGGCGGACACCTCAGCCGAGGTTCCTTTACCACCAGGCTACGAAGCCCGGTTGAAAACACAGTTTCTCTGGTGGAATCTCCATCACCATGATTCATGGTCCATGAATCATCATCATCTATGCTAACACATCAGCTGCATTTGGCTGGTTCTTTGGATCTTCAAATCTCGCGGCTCTGGTTTACTATCTTCTTGAGCATCCAAAGATGAGAGATTGTCTAAAGCAAGTTGGGTTAACCATCGCATGTTTCATCATCATCACCTTCTAGCTGATTGCTCGGTTGATTGATGTTCATCGTCATCACCTTACATTGGATTGCTGGAGCCTATGAGCTCATTTATCTCTCTTCTACGAAGATGCTGGTGTGTATTGATAAAGCAACTTGCCATGTTGTTGAAGAAAATCAATTTAAAATTAATTAATTAGCTTTTTTTTTAATTCAGAAGGTTATTTTTTGGTTTAAAATTTATAGAAGGTTTAGAATGTTTGGTCAAGAGTAAATCAATTAAAACCATCTTGTATGGGTAATTAAGTTTCAAACTATCCATTCGGAGGTAAATAAGTTTGAAAATTTTAATTTATGGAAATTTAGCACGAGATCATAGTTTAGTGGAGATCTGATGATAGATGATAGTTTTCGCGGGGAAATAGATCGTCAACCCTTGTGGTAATAGGTCTTTGTAAGTAGGTTTATTTTTAGGAAGACTTTGTTTTCCTTGTGGTAATAGATCTTAATAAGGTCGAGAGATATGCTTGCTTTGCATGTTTGTGCAATAAGATGGAATCTTTAACCACTTGGGTTCTAGAAGACACTAATGATTTGAAGTTTGAAACTTGAAAGAATGTGATCCTTCATGGAGGGACGACAAATTTCACCAATTGCGAGTCCCCACAATTCTTACCTTTATATTATTCTTTTTTTCCCTTTATATCGAGCGTCAGAATCTTTGTCATTTTTATATTGACACTAAATATTTTGTTTTTAAACAGAATTGGATACGATCTCCGTTTTTTTAATCTTGTTTCCTCATGTGCTCACACTAGTTTGTGTAAATCTTGCTGTAACTCATAGTAAGCAGAACATATTCAAGCTCAGATATAATTTTTTTTTCTTCTAAATCTTTGTAGGGAATATGTACTGCATTTTCTATTGGTAACTTGGTATTAAAACCTAAACTACAATAGCATTTTAATGACCTTTACACTACACGTTAATCAATCTCATGAAAATGAAAATAGTTCTTTTTAGTACAATGTCTTGTCAAACAAAAACTTATGCTTATTTGTACACGTTATAACGAATTATTATTGATATTCCTTTTTGGGTAAGAAGACAAGTGGGTATAAGTATAAATCATTGAAGTAGAAAATAATTAAAGATGAATAGATGTAACCTATATAATTTGATGTTGGTCTTTAATAAATTTGGTAATTAATTGGAAAGATTGTTTTCTTCTCCCTCGATACAATGTGACGTTTCATAACAAGTACTTTGAAAAACTTAATTTAAATAATTCAAATATTACAAGTTCATGTATTTGAGATCATATGCTAACATGAGTATTTTTTTGAACATTTAAAGTGGTGCAACAGAAGGAAACATGAATATCTGGAAGACAAATATATCAAAATCTTATGTAGGGTCGTAAATCATAGACATTTAGATCTTATCCGGTTACTGCACACAAATAAATCATTTTAATTGTAGATTAATAATTTTCTGACGTGTGTTGATATAAACGGTACGTAGTTTTTTTTTTTTGCTAAATATAAACGGTCCGAAGTTACAAACTGTTTACATAAACATATGTGAAGAGCAGACGAATAGTTAGAATTTCCGTTTGATACAAATATAACAAAAATAAGCATGTCAAGAAAATTAAGAACGTCTCATCATCAACTTTGATGAGTATATGAGTGAGTATAGCTTCTTTTAAAAAATCTCCATAACAAATTATTCGACCTATATGAATTATTCTAATATCATGTTGTTGAGCGTCATCAAATTCTAATAAACAGTATATTTTACTAGTTTAATAAGATATCATATTCTTTGATATATGATTCTTTATAAATATCCCAAAATAGGTATGTATGTGAGTTTTTCTACTTCGATTTTAAAGTCCTAACTTCGAATGTATTGATATTGAAATAGCTACAGATACTCTCTCCACCCCATGACATAATATTATGTTGATTCAGTTCCATCATGTGTCTCTCAGATTTGGAATCTTCGTAAGATTAAATAGCTTTGTGTTGAAAAAAAATATATCATACAGTGATAATCTAAATGGTGGATAGATCTGTTAAGCTAAAACCGATTGGTGATAAGTGGCTTGGTTCATCTATCTTATATACTATTAAAGATTTTTTCCAACTTCCAATGTGGGACATTTGTCCCTAATACGCCATCTCGAGGTGATGGTTCTTTGAGCATCAATCTCAGAATGCTTGGGCAAGGATCGATGGGTCAACTTTGGGCTGGATCGATAATAGATCAGAGGCTCTGATACCATGTTAAACTAGATGAATTTCCAACCTAAAACCAATTGGTGATAAGTAGATTAGTCCATCTATCTTATATACTACTAAGGATCTCTTCCAACTTCCGATGTAGGACATTTGTCCCTAATAAGATCTACCCCACATGCTGGTCAGTAAAATCAGTACATTATTATTCACTGTTCTGAATGCATCCTTAAAATATTTAAAAGCAAAATTTTATAGCATTGTCAACGGTTATTGTGAATATTTTTTTTGATTGAACTAAAGGGTTAAACTCAGTTCTGTTAAAGAACAAGATATAACCTTTGGATAGGAAGTGCAGCCCACAGATGAACCTTCTCTCAGGTATTTAAATGGATCGAAAACAACAGTTCATATTTGTGTGGCCAACGAGAAGCGAACCGGGTTCACCATATTAGGTTATCCTTCAAGTTTCACTAGTCCAACCCCATTAATTATTACTGTGAATATTTTCTTGTCTTATTTTGCCAATATTCAAGAACTTATGTTTTAATTGCTCCATTTATGATCTTAGATGTTCCTAAAACCAGTGATGAACATCAGTGATAATTTTTATTAGACTATCTGTAAAATTATTTTGAAATATTAAAATATAAATAGAATAAAATATAAATAATTTATATATTCAGTTCGATAAAATATACAAGAATAAAATATACAAGAAGATACAAAAATAAGGATGATTGATAAAGTCCAAGAAAGCTCGCATGGAAAAAGATTGAACGGCATAATTTAAGTCTGGTAGAATAATTTCGTAAGACATCAAAATGTTCACTTCACAAAACCTGAAATATCCAATTTAATCATGTAGGTAAGATTTACTCATGTCAACATTCTCTCATCAAGTTTAATCATAAAGATACCAAAGATTAAATTTGGAGCTATGAAGAACCATCTCATTAAACACTTTAGTATAGAAAAACCATTTGGGAGAAAACTATATCGAGAGAAAAAAGTATAGATTTTATGGCTAAGAGGATAATGGCCAAGATCAAGCATACCAAACTTTCTTTGTATATAATTGCATCTTGAAGTTTGCTGCTTTGGTGAAGATGTCACAAGTTGATCAGAATTCTTAGTGTAAGTTGGGGATATGATTCCAAATTCCACCTTCTCTTGTATACGATGGTAATCAACCTCAAGGTGCTTGTCATTTCATGAAAGATAGAATTCGAGGCAATGTGAATATTTACTTGGTTGTCGCAGTGCATGATGATAAGTTGAGGATTCTTGATTTTGAGATCCAAATGAAGAGCCTTGAGCCATATGAGTTTATCAATAGTGTTTGCCGTGGCTTGATACTTAGCTTCATCACTTGACTATGAAACCACTTTTTGCTTCTTTCTCTTCCATGTAAAAAAACCCCCACCAAAGATGTGCATTAGCCAGAATTATGATTTCAGTCAATCCTATCTCCAGCCCAATCAACATCACAATGCCAATGATTTATGTATGCTCATATTTTTTTTATTGCATCCAGATTCTTTTGCATGAAATTCCTTTTATGTACTTAAGAATTATTTCCACCATATTACATTGATGGATAGTTGGAGACTGCATGTGTTAACTAACTTGGTTCACAACAAAACACAAATTAGGATAAGTGACTGTGAGATATATGAGCTTACGCATAATTCTTTAGTATTGTCTAGTGTTGTCATATGTAGGCCCGACCCTGAAACACTCTATAGAAAATAAGGGCTGGAAGCACAAAAAAGAGAGTTGTCAAGTAGTTTAGAGCATGTTACCTTTGAGTATAGTGCTAGCCAATTTGAAAATATGAACTACTGATACAATTTAGTAATTGGCCGAATATATCTATGTTATCAACTGCCGGAAGCAAATCTTTCTACTGATTTTTCCAAGGGTCGCTACTGGTCATATTGTTTCATTCAGGTTCTCCTTTCAGCAATTTTTGTAGATTTCTTCAAAATGAGTCTTTGCTGGTTTGGCTCTATGCTTTCATATTTCTTTCAAAAGATTAAGTGTGTACCTTCTCTGTAATGGAAATATTTCTTCAGGAAAATGACATACTTTTATACCATGAAAGTACTTTAATTCACTTAAATCCTTAAAATCAAAATCATTCTTAAGAAATGGTTTTGTATTTTGAATATCTTCCTTATTATTACCAGAAGTGATATTATCATCAACATATATAAGAAAAAAAACAATACATGATTCTCTTGAATTGCGAAAATCAAATGATCAGCTTAAGACCATTTTAACACATTATCAAAAATGTTTTGCTCATTATGTGATACCAAACACGTGAAGACTGCATAAGACCATATATACATGATTCTCTTGAATTGCAAAAATCAAATGATCAGCTTATGACCATTTTAACACATTATCAAAAATGTTTTGCTCATTTTGTGATACCAAACACGTGAAGACTGCATAAGAACACACACATATATATATATATATATATATATATATATATATTTCTTTCCTCTGTTTGAAGACTTTTCCCTTTTCAATATCAATACGTGAGGTGAAAACATAAACACCTCTTCTTCTAGCTATCCTGAAGGAACATATTTTGATATTCATCTACCACAAATCCCTTGGAAGGTTAGTACAACACATACCATATGGATATTTGTAACAAGAACAAAGGTATATTTATGGTCTTCACCATATTTATGATTGTATATTTTAACAATAAGGCGATCTTTATGCCTCTCTACATCATTGCTAAGGTATTTGATAGTGAAGATACGTTTAGAATAGTGAAGATACATTTAGAGACACTTGTTTTCTTCACTTTAAGAAGATATGTGACATGCCAAGTATGATTCATTTTCATAACTTCATGTTCTTCATCAATAGGTTTGATCCAAACTTTATTGCCTTTGGCTTTTTCATAAGTCTTTGGTGAAGTATCCTTCTCAAGTTTGTCAAGAAAATTCTGGTGATAAGGAAGAAGGTTAGCTAGAGAACAATAAAGTTAATATGATGAGAAATTGAATTATAACAAAACCATTTTTTGAGCAACTGAGATGAATTTGTCTTTGTTAGGTGCTTATGCGAAGAATAATTTATCTTCATGAATGACCACTTTTTAGTTGTTTCTTTAGAACTCAAGACATCTCTTTAGATTCTTCAGCAATGTGATCATGCTCATCTTCATGTGTCACTTCTTCTCTTTCTTCTTGATCACCATTTCTAAATTCTTTGTCTCCTTTCTATTCTTGATGAGATTCTTCTTTAGGTGTTGAAAGTTAAGATCGTCATTATCCTAAGCTTCTTCACTCATAGTTTCATCATGATTTTTGTTCATTCATCAATTCTTCATCAGCATTTTGGGTTTTATGTTGAGGTTAAATTGTGCTATTATTTGGTGAGTAGAGATTATTCAGAAGAAATCTAAGGCTATAATTGAGATTAGAACCTGAAGAGATCAAGTCCTTAAGCTTGTTCCAATAGTTTTTTCATAGCAACTTCTCTTGCACAAAAATGACACTCCCAAACACAAAAAATTCTTTGGGATTATGGATCGTAGGATTTGTAGCCCTTTGAAACTGCATAATAATAAATATACACTTGATGCTCTTTGGCTAAAGTTTGTTTCTTTGGTCATCTGGAAAATGGTCATAGCAAACACAACCAAACACCTTTAAAAATTTATAAATGGTTTGATCTTATTTAGTACCTCATAGGGAAAATATCCTTAAGACATTTGTTGGAATTCTATTGATGAGATAGCAAGCAGTAGTAAATGCATCCTCATATACTTGTTTTGGAACATTCTTGTGAAACACCATTGTCCTTGCAACTTCTATAAGATAACAATTTTTATGTGATGTCACACCATTCTGTTGGAGAGTATAAGTACACGTGGTCTGATAAATAACCCATGCTTAGTTATAAAAGCTTTAAACTCATTGCTTGTATATTCACGACCATTGTTTGTTCTCAAAGTCTTAATTTTAACATTAAAATGAGTTGAGACATAGTTAGGAAAGTTAGAGAAAGCTTCAAGAATACAACCTTTAAAAGGTAAGAGAGTTATCCAAATGTATTTAGATTCTCATAAATGAAGTGATAAAATATTTATACTAATCTCTTGAATCACAAGGAGAAATCCACACATCTGAATGCATAAGATCAAAATACTTATCTTAAGTACTAGAGGATTTTGGAAAAACTAATTTGCAATGCTTTCTTAAGATGAAAGCCTCAACTTTATCATTCTCAAAAGAAATACTAGGAAATGAATTTTAAGAACATGAGTATGAGAATTTCTAAGTCTAGCATGTCATACATAATTGTTTTCAAAACCAGAAACAAAAACAAATTTAACAAAAACAAAGTTAACAAAAATAGAGTTCAGATCTTCAAGAACATAAAGACCATTCTTTGTTGATCCTTCTCCAATCGTTTTCCCAAGTTAATATCTTGAAAACAAAGACCACTAAGACTAAGAATGGCTAGACAGTGAAGAGTTTTAGTTACTTTTGAATAGACAACACATTTGATGTAAATTTAGGCATAAAAGATTTTAGAATCTTTGTTAAATAATTTCAAGTTTCTGATTCCTTTAACATGCAAATTATTACTATTAGCACTAACCAAATTTTCGCAAAGAGGTTGAATGTTATAAATTAGACTAACGTCACTAACCATATGATGGGATGCACCAGAATCAACAATAATTAAATTATGAGATTCAAGAGTAAGTAAAGCTTCACCATATTCTTATAGAGAGACAATGCTTTTGAAGAAAGACTCAAGATCAGATTTCCTTACCAGACATCTTCATCGGCAGAAGCAGACATAGTTGCTCCAACATGTATCCCTCTTGGAAATTTTAGATGTGGATTAAGAATCTAACATTTGTCCTTAGTGTGACCCTTATATTTATAGTGCTCACACTCCTTTTGATAGGATGTTTTGTTGGCAAGAACTAATTCTTGTTTTGGCCAAACAAATCAGTCAAACCTGAATCTGCATACATACCTCATTCAAGCTTGCAAGTTTGCTTGATCGCAAGATGTGGCAAATTAAGACACTGAACAAGTTGTTGAGAGAAGATAGAAGCCCAAAAATTTGGTCTTGTTCCATGAATCATTTGATATGTTGTTGGAGGATGAAAAATCTCTAGATGGGCCCACAAAGCTCTAAACTCACCAAAATGTTTAGAAAACAAATTCTTCCCTTGATGGAGAGTCTTCAGCGCATTCTTGACTTCATAGATTGGACTAAGATTTGATTTATTTTTGTTGACCCCTTTTAGAGTGCCTCATAAAATCTTTTACTATTTCATAATATGAGTAAGCAATAAGAATTAAATGCTCGTGAGAGCTCTAGATGATAGACAACACTATCTAATTTTTTGAATCCATTTTAACTCTTCAAGGCTTTTCGTTATGGATTATTCAGATTCTTCATAGATAATGTCATCCACTGCACTTTTGCTATCATTGTCAAGGTTTTCTATAGAGATATCTTAGAAACCAGTAATATGGTTCCATAGATCATGGCTGCACCAAGCATTCTTAGTGATTTTTTATCAAAGTAAATATTTATTTCTTTTTAGAGTAACTTGAATGATTTATTTAGATTTCTCCATATCCATAATGAACCAAAAAAAGAAAGAAAAACAAAATTGGAAGACTATAAACAAAAAAAAATAGGAATCTATTGCTCTAATACTATGTAGAATTATGCGGAAGTAATGAGAGAATAAAGATAATATAACAACAATTTTCATATTCAATTAGATTATGTACAAATATATATAAAAGAAAAGAAAGAGCTGATAAAAATTAATGAGATTCTTACATACAAGAGAGAGGATGATTGAAAAAGTCAAAGAAGACTTGTATGAAGAGAGGCTGGTGGTATAATTAATGTCTAGCATAAAAATTTCTAAACACCAAAGTGCCCACTTCACAAAATCTTTGATCATGTAAATAACACTTGTTCATTTCAATACTTTCTCCAAAATATTAGATATGTGTATCCAATGTTTTGAAAATTGGAACAGACCCGTTCAAATCCTTTGAAATTAATGGAGTCCGATTTGATCAAACTCCGGAATTTGATAAAACCCAGAAAACCAGCATAATCTGAGTCAACACTAAAACATGCTTTTAAAATGTATGCACAAATTTGATTAGGTTTTAGTTACAGTTTTATATAAACTTAATTATTAATTACTACTAATTGCCGTCATTGTTTTCTATATTTTCTCAAAAAAAAGTCTTCTCTTTACCTCTTGTACACCATTCTCATCTTCTTACTTTTTCATGGCCACAAGATTTGATATCGCACTTGTATGAAGAAGTAAGTACTGTGACTTCTCCATAACCACAAGAATTAAGGAATATTAGTACATTATTTATATTTCAGAAAATTCCGTTAAGTATAATATATAACACTATATTTTTACCATTTAGTATTACTAGTTACTGGAAGGGGACAATTCAAAGAATGAACCAGAGGTAGTACCTTCTTTTCAACTTTCACTTCGTCGTAAAAGTGATATAGTTGGTGATACATAACTGCGTAGTGGTGGTGGTGGAGGAATCAACGGAATGAAAAAAATAGCTACCTTAATAAGAAACATAGATTGTTGTACCAAGGTTTATAGACATATATATAATAAATAAAAATCTGGTCATCTCGTTTGCAACGGTTCGACCAGCCAACTAGCGATCACACATAATCAATGTCTGGTTCGGTTTTCAAAATATGGTGTGTATTTTTTTCAATATATTCCTTTACTTTTCCTCTAAAAGTATTTTAATATACTTCGTTTTTATTATAATTAATACCTTTTATTTATGATTTAGAATTTAACTCTATATATTACTATATTTTGTAACATTTTTATAAAATTATGACATTATTTAAACTAAATTTGTTTTAAGAGACTATTATGTAAACAAAAGTATGACTTTATTTATATAAAAGTTGTATTTTTATAAGAAAATATTTGTTTTTGTTCATAATTATAAAATTTAAAAGTTAAAAGGTCGTTTTGAAAATAAAAAATATGACTCTGTAACAAAGAAATGTTATTTTTTCCTATCTTGTATCTGGTTAAGGGATTCTGTAAATATATTGTTCCAGATAGATAACTCATTTCTCTATCACAGTAGTGGAAATTTTATTAGTTAATGTTAAATAGTCTCATATAATATATGAACTTCCATGTTAACAAAAAAAATCTCATATAATGTTCCCATAGAAAAAGAACTTGTAGTTTATCTTTCCTTTTCCTTAGCTGATGATGACTTATTTTCGGAATTTTTTAAAATCTAAATGCGGTTTATTTTATTTTATTTTATTTGATGGAATAACAAATAAGAAGAAAACATGAATCATAGAAAGAAAAACAGAAATTCTTGAGAAAAACATGCTCTTCTCAGTCTCTCTTTTATGAAACACCAAAGCTATATAAACCTTAATCCACTAGATTTGAATATTTCCTTCGATACTATGATAAAATTTAGATAAAAATAAAATTTCCAAAGTACTAACGGATTCTCTTATTTTATCGATTAGTTAATAAAATTACTAGTACAAAATCAGTTGTTTTCTTGCAAATTTCTTACAAATGTGAGCATAAAAATCAACTATATAGTATATGCTTGGTTGGTATGATAAGATATACAAATGTTAAATTTTACTACTAATAATAAATAAAATATTCAAATCAATCTCATAATCTCTCGAAATCTCTTAGCAAAACGAATATATGTTTGGTAGTATCATGATTTAGAATTCTCTCTCTCTCTCTCTCTCTCTAGCGTTTCAATAATCAGATCTATGTGTCGGCCGAAGGTGTGGACTCACACAGCCACCGTCGGTCCGGTTAATTTCTTCTCTTTTGTCTTTGTTTAGTTTGCATGTCTTTGTGCTAAGCTCTAAGTAAATTGATTGTAAAGCTAGATCTAGTTCTTCAGATCGTGTTGCTAAGATTGTGTCTTGTCGAAGGAGGCTCTTTCGGGGTTGGATCTGCAGCTCCTTTGTCCTTCGTCCGAGTTTGACTTTGTCTCTGAAATCCAATTGGTGTTCTTGCCCTGGATTTCTGTGATCTGCATGCGTAATTTGATTGCTTCAAAGGGTAGATCTTCTGGTGGTTCAAGGATGTGTTTATCCTTATTTCTTTAGCAACGGGTTTATATTCGGCTTGCCTTAAAGAATATGGAGTTGTGGCTCTTTATGCACCTTGGCTTGGAGGTTGATTGTTAAAGTTTGGTTATTCATCCTCTTGGGTTATGTATATGGCTTCTCGTAGCTAGTCAGGGGGTCGTCAGAGATTTTAAACGAGAAGTGGTTTATTCCCTAATAATTTTAGTCCAAACATGTGCACTTAATCCTTTCTTCTCTGTTCGATGGATCCTCCTTCTTGGATGTTTAGTTGTTATGATCAAGTTTCTATAATCTCTTTTCTTCTAGCTTGGTTTATCATATTTTGTTTAAAGCTTCCGGAGAATTTCTTTAATTTTGTCGGTTTATGTTTCCAGAGAAAGGTCATATTTCTTGCTGGCTTAGCTTCTAGGTGTTCTGTGACTCATAACCTTTGGTTTACTTCTTGTGTAAGTTTATGTTTCTCGTATCAATGAAATCTTTGAGGAAAAAAATAATAATATGTGCTTGGTTTGTACAATTAACTGCTAATATTGTACAATAACATAAACTTTACAAAATATAGTATAAACTTAGTACTTTATTTTCAAAGATGAAAAAACAAATTTTAAGTAATGAGTTAATTTAATAAATATTTGTTGGATCAAAAAATTCAATAAATAGATTTCTTATAATTCACCAACTCATTCAAACTTTGTCCACTCAATAATTTTTATTTAATGATAAAAAAACATTAACTCAAACTTCTCAAAATCATGAAAGTTTCATAATCGGTAATCAAAGGCTAACTAATGTTTTTATACCAAGAGATTTAAGATTCAATTTTTGAATAATGTAGATTATGCTGATTTATAGAGACAACGTTACAGAAAATCTCTTGTAAAGTGCGACTAAAACCATTTGTCGTCGTCACAGATGTTAAAGATTATTCATGAACACAGTTTAGATGAATTTAGTTTATTGTAGATTTATATGAAATAGATAACACTATCCATTAGTGTTCCAAAAAAAAAAGATAACACTATCCATTAAAAATTATTTTGTTTTGAGTAGTACATAATTTAGTCCAGGATTTTGTGGTCGAATGATAAGGAGATGAGTTTGGACCGCTAAAACATGTCATGTTTGATCTTCCTACTGCACAAGACTAAGTCACATTGTTCTTAAACACCCACACAAATATTGCTTCTGACCCTTGCATATCTAAAAACAGAATTTATATTTGTACTGCACTTTTTTTAGAAATTAATCTAGATCTTTCATAAATCAGGGATATCATAAAGTTAATAAAAATATAATTTAGAATAATGTTTTCATCAAAAACTAAATTGGATATAATTAGCTCTCCAGTTAATAAACTCGTTTTGGACAACATGGTTGTGCAAATTGTTTTAAGAGCATCTCCAACTCACTCTATTTTTGTCTTTGTAATAGTATTTAGAGATAAAATCACTACAATGCATCTCTATTTTTACTTCTAAAGTAGAAATTGATATTTTTTTCTCTTTATAGAGGAAAAATAGCATTTCTCTATATTTTACTCTATATTTGTAGATCTATATTTTAATAAAAAAATACATTAGAGCAAAACACATTTTTATTATGAATTTTTTCGCTTATAAAAATGAAAATAGAAAAATACATTGAATATGGTCTAAGTAACACCACTTTAAAATATAAACTATAAATGTTTTCATATGATATATGGGAAAAAAATGCACACACCCATTTTATGCTATATATATATATATCGATAGGTATTTTCAAACACTTGATAATTCTTATAAGAGACATGATGATGATGTTAGATGTAGATGTATATGTACAGAGTCTTTGGAATACGAATCTAAAAATTAGGTTTCTAATAATTTTTCTAAAATTTCTTAGAAAAGAAAAAACGAAGTTTTAAGAGGGAGAGAGAATGAGATGGGTCCATGACACCTCACTTTTGAAGTCTTTTTAATTGTCGTCGCACGACAAAACTAAAACAACATTACACATTGTTCACATCAGCAACTTCCAGTCTTCTTCTTATTCTCTTTCAATCATTCTCTCTCTCTCTCTTTCCCTCATATCATTAATGGAGGTCTCATCAACATCATCCTCGTGTTCAAAACCAGAACAGATCATGCAAAACTCCCCTCCCATAATCTCATCTCCTAGGTTTCAGCATCAGACAAGATCTCCTTATCATCATGACCAGCATCAGCATCTCTCAAATCCTTACCCAACAACATTTGTTCAAGCAGACACTTCCACTTTCAAACAAGTTGTTCAGATGCTCACCGGCTCCTCTTCCACCGATACCAACACTGGAAAACACCACGAAGCTCCTTCTCCTGTGAGCAACAACAAAGGAAGCTTCTCAATCCCACCCATCAAGAAAACCAACAGCTTCAAGCTCTACGAAAGAAGACAAAACAATAACAACAACATGATTGCTAAGAATGATCTAATGATCAATACTCTAAGGCTTCAAAACTCTCAGAGGTTGATGTTCAACAATGGCTCTCCTAGGAACAGCTCGTCAGAGAATGTTCTTCTGTCTCCAAGCATGCTAGATTTCCCTAAGCTAGGGCTTAACAGTCCCGTTACGCCACTGATAAGCAACGATGACCCCTTCAACAAGTCATCTCCTTTGTCTTTAGGGAGCTCATCTGAAGAAGACAAAGCCATTGCTGAGAAAGGATTTTATCTTCATCCTTCTCCAGTTTCAACTCCTAGAGATGCTCAGCCTCTGCTTCTTCCTCTTTTTCCGGTTACTTCTCCCAGCAATCCATAAATCGATTTTTCACATTCTATATATGATATTAAGTTAAATATATTCTCTCATTTTATTTTTTTTTAAATTATTATATAACTAAGATATATAAGTTATAGTAATGGAGTGACTGTAATGTTTATGATATTCAATAATTCGTTGCAGGTTATGTAATTGGAAGATAGATATATTCATGAACCATGGTACTGTTTTTAAGACTTATTATTCCTTTTTAAATACAAAGATCGTTTGTACTTTGTGCTCATATGGATATATGATGGTGTAGTTCAACGTGTACCACTCAATATCGAGATCGAATATAGAGAATAGATCCATGTCTATGCTCGAATTTATAATATCAACTTAATATTCCTACTAACCTTTTATGTCAAATTTTAATTTTACAAAAACAATATCAAAGTTTAGATGGTTGCGATTTGAGAGTGGATCAGATGGTCTTTATCACCAATTATTTATCCAAATTTTGACTATTAATATGAAAAATATTGTAAAATCCTTGATAATAGTAGAAAGTTTCAAAGAGACAATATGAAAGAGAGACTCTTGAGTCATGAAAGAGATTTATGACCAGGTTCGACACGTAGTATGGACTCTTTCGGTGCGATGACTTTGAATTTGATGGACTAATCATGGAAGCACGTATGGTCTTTCACTACATTTCTTTGGACTTTCTCCTCTTCTGTCTGTTATATTTCCTTTATTTTCTTAAAGAAAAGGAAAAAGAAATAGCTATACGTTAATACATGTTCTTCTGTAGCTTTGTCTTTTGACTTGAAAGGTCATGGAAAAGTTTTAGAATGAAAATGAATTGAAAAAAAATGAAAGCTGGAAAGAAAGAGTAAAATAAAGTAAAAGACGAAATAAGTAGTCAGTTATGATTGAGGGTTGAAAACAAGGCAAAAGGAGAAATCATATTTGCTTGGCATTACAAGCAACTCCACTTTGAATTTGCCACCCTTTTTCTACTTTGGATATTCAATTTTTAGATATGCTAACGGTTAACTTATACGTTTTCTATATGACATTACATCATCTAAATTCGAGACGAGGTTGATATCAAATTTCTGCATAACTAGCCAGTAATAACAGTCTATCTTCCGGGTTATATATGTAACCCAATATTACTAATATACTAAGTGATAACATGCACTAGGGACATTTTACCCAATACCCGAAGTCGCACCCGAATTCGATCTGAAAAATCCGAACCGAAATCCAAACTGAAGTAGCAAAATACCGGAAATGAATATTGAATTAGGAGATATTAGATATTCAAACCCGAATGGGTAATATCCGAATCCGAATTGATATCCGAAGATAACCGAACATATGTATACTTACCTTATATTTCTAGTTTACATCTCTCAATTTATTTAAAATATCTATATATTGATGTTATACATACTAGGCATGAGCAAAATAACCGGAACCGAATAACCAAACCGAAATACCCGAACCCAGAGCCAAACTGGAACCTTCAAATACCCAAATGGTTTCTATATTTCTTTATCTGAAATAACCAAACCGAGCCGAGAACCGAACGGATACCCGAATATATAAAATATTAATTATATATACATATAACATACCTCAATATGTATTTATAATTTAAATATATATTTAAAGTATTCGAAAATAGTTGAAAAAAAACTCTATTATTATAAAGTATCTGAACTACCTAAAAATATTCGAAAGTATCCAGATATTATTATCGTGGATATCCAAAGTAATATGAAATATGCAAGATTTTTATTTGAATTATATTAATTATTCAATATTTTACCCAAAATATTTGATATTTAACCCGAACTAACCGAACCAGAACCGAAATCAAATGAAAACCGAGTTTTTCCGGGTACTTCTTGGTTCTTAGTTTTACTATCTGAACCGAACCGAACCGAACCGAACCCGAAACTATACGAACCGAAAATAAGCCAAGTAGTAAATGGATCCTCTAGCTCCCTACCCGAACTACCTGATACCCGAAATACCCAAACCGAACCGAACCGATACCCGAAATACCCGAACCGAACCGATACCCGAAACGCCCAAGCCTAATACATACTTTAAAATCATATAATATACATATAATTACGAATAAAATGATTTGATACTCACTTCAATTGTATGTCAAGCTTTTTGTTTCATGCTTTAACAAAAGTTATATCTAAAATTTAAAAACAATAACCAAATTAGTATTTTTTTTATTTTTGAAATGTTATTTCCAAATCTATTAATCATTCAGCCTATTATAAATAAAAAATCAGTTAAGTGAAATTTATATATTTATATACAAGAGACTTGAGAAATGAAAATTTTAATTTTTTTCTTTCAAAATGTAAATATCCGAAAATCTGACACGAAATAACCGAACCCGGACTAAAAATACCTGAACCCGACCCGAAGTACAAAAATATCCGAAAGGGTTCTATACCTCTATACCAAAATATCCGAAAATCCAAAATACCCGATCCGAACCCGAACGGGTATCCGAACACTCACCCCTAACATGCACCATGGTGAACGTTCTATTGAATTCATTGTCTTTAAAAAAAAACTCTCTTTAATTCTTTTGTCACAATATACTATCTATCTTATTAAAATAGAAACATTACATTCAACGTTTATTCATATGTAATATTACATAGATGTCACTGATAATTTACAAAGAAACATAAAAATTCATTAAGGATAATTATTAAAATAACATTATATTACTATCTATATTTTCAAACAACATATAACATTAGGTCTCAATTTTTGAATAATTTTTTTTAATCTTGATACAAATTACTTGATAAAAAAATTAATTAAACACTCAAATAAATTATAGAAATTAATTTTTTCAGGTTTAAATATTAAAATATTTCATTTAATCTGAAATTAATGAATTAACTAATTAGTCTATTTGTATTTTCATTTTTATGAAAAATATTCATTCAAACAAAACAAATTTCATATAAAATTAAAGACTGTATATAAATAAGATGTTACAATCAATAATTTGTCATTAAATAGTTTTTATAGTGTCAAATTATATGTTTTCAAATTATAATTTTTTTTTTTAATTTTTAGATTTTTTTATTTTTTCTTTTTTCTTTTTTATTTTTCTTTTTGAAAATACAAAAAAAATGAAACTATTTTTTAATTTTATTTTTCATTTTTATTAATTTATTTAAAATAAATAAAGTTCACCCCAAAACCTCACCCATTAACTCTAAATTCTAAATCTAGATTAATTAACCATATGAGTATAAGTCTATATTTATCATTTAATAAAATTTCTTTTGATCATTTTCTTCTTTGAAAGCTCTTTTGGTGGAAAAAAATAACAAAGACTATCTTAAGAAAATTTTCTAATTATATATTACTATCATCTATACCAAAATATTTTTATTTGTTTTTATTAAATTTAATTTTGTTAAAAAATATACTCGAACTTTTAAATCATGGATTCGAATTTAATTTTATCTATCTATGAACCTATACACAACAACAGTTCAATATTTCAAAATCTGCCGATTTTGAACTTAAATGTTTGTAGATCTCAGGAAAGTTATAGAAGCGATGGTAATGGTACTGATGTGAAGTTGTGTTTACAAAGCTAACTTTTGTCCAAGATTTTGAACCAAATGGATGTGAAGATAAATAATCTAGGCGCAATAAAAGCATGTCTACAAGACCAAGAAGTCCTTATAGTTCTTGATGAAGTAGATGATCTTGTACAACTAGATGCCTTAAGCCATAGATAGAAAATTCCAATAACTTCCATATGAAGAATTGTCCTAATAGTTAACGTTTATTCCACTTCATAATTCACATTCATGTGTTTGAGCTTTGTCAAGCTGAGCTCTACATTTAGATTTATTACCAAGCCTATTTATTTGGTAACTGTGCTCATATCAAGTACAACACCATAGTAAACACACATAGGAAATCTCTAGATTTGAGAGAACGATGTGACAGTCTTGAACCCGTGATTCTCTGGAAGGGAAGCGTTACCAGGCCGAATCGATATAACCGCCTCCAGACCTTTCACCGTAATTGAGAAAAAGTCAGTTCCTTTAAATAGAATCTCAAAACGGTTTTGAAGTAAAATATGATTCAGAGAGTTTTGTTTGTGTTTTTACCTGCACCTTTTGCAGCAGTAGCTTCTTGATAAACATCTGTGACAAAAAGAATCTGTGAAGGATCATCCACTCCCAATGTTTCTGTAATCTCCTTGTAACTCTTGCTTTCTTTCTTGTTTCTGCATCCAAGAAACGTATGAGATGTCATGTGCAGCAGCTAGGATCATATACTCTGCTGAAATGGTAGTAAGAGATCTTTCATATACCCAATTGTAGTGTCAAAAAAGCCAGATAAATACTTCCTCAGATCTCCATAGTTTGTGTTCCCAAAAAGAAGCCTTTGCGCTAATCGACTACCACTTGAATATATGTAAACCTATTCACATCAAAAACATTGGACCTGCCACAAACAAAACAACAACTTGCCATTTCTTTAAGAACTTAAAGACATGAAGAGACCTTAATTCCCGAAGAATGCCATTTCTCTAAAGCCTCTGCTACATCTTCGAAAACAACAGATTCCAGTTCATTACATTCAAAACCTGTTCTCCATATGTGACCCTGCAATATACACATTCATATACTCATATCAGACATTATCAAAATAGATAAATAAACAAAACAACTTCTTTTTTTTTGCTCTCACTTGCAATTCCTTTAAAGCAGTGATCTTTCTATCAGCTTTTATCATTGCCTCTACATTAGAGACAATAGCCGCAATGACCTTGTCTTTTCCTTCATCAGCATGAGGTATAGGAACAGCACCGGTAAAACCCTGTCTCAAGTCTTCTTCAACCTGCAACAAATATCAGAGATGAGCCCTTAGTCACTTGAACAGTAAAGAAAGTTTGTAGAGGAATAATAATTCGTTATTACCTGAGACCGCAACAACTTTATATCCTCTTGTGTTTCTGCTGTGTCATACGTCAAACTCAAATGCTTTCCAACGTTTTCACGAGCATAGGGAAAGAGAACATCTGTGACGAATGTTATGGGCGTAGTTGTTCCTTCAATGTCGAGGACAATGCATCGCTGTGCAACAAAAGAAGAGTATATTTCAAAACTAACACTTCTAGAGATATAACAGAATGTGACAAGGAGATCATTGACTTTATACCCGAGGTGGTTCTGTTTGGTTTTGTGAATCCTTGACTCCGGATTTTACAGATAATTTTGTGGACTGTATATGTCTTCGAATAGGCCCATGGTCTGGTGTAGCAGCATCCAGACCCAGTTGATGAAGCTTGATGGCAGCATCGAACAGATAATGGTAACATTCAGCCTGGAAGGGAGAATCAAAAGTTTATATGAACATAACATAACAAAACAATATAGAACTCGTTGTTTGAAGCGATTTGCACAAACCTGTGTCTTAGCATGGATCCAAGAATCACCCCAAATGTAAACTCCGTGATTGCGTACCAACACTGCGGTTGCTTTTGGATAGGCTTCTATCTGAAAATGGGAGCCATATTTGTTAAAACTAATGAAAAATCATTTTATTGTAGCATATGATCAATTTCAGCTTCCTCGGTATATATATACACATACAGCTTTGGTGAGTGAATCTGTTAGTTCATTCTCATAAGCTGTGTTCTCTATGATTGGGACAACAAGTTCATCATAGTATCCGTGACCTTGAATCCCTTTTATCATCTCCATGTGAGTTATCTGTGATATGAAGAAACATTAAGATCCAAAGTTTTAACTGGCAGTTAGGGACTTTTGAATTTGTCTAACATTCAGGCTTACACGAAATTCTTTAGCTTGTGGGTTAAGCATTGTCACAAGACAAGATTCCATGCCATGGCTATGAATAACTGCTCCAGCATTTCGCATCTCATATGCCTGCACCACAATGTTAAACAGTAGTACAGTACCTCATAAGAGTTCATCACTAGGCATTAGAAACTAAAACTATGCATCTTTTATTAATGTCACATATCTACTGTAACTAGAGATTAGACATAAAATGAAATGAAATATCATACAAACAGAGCAAGACACTTTGGTAGAGCAAAACATGAGATACTGAACTATGCAAGTCTGACAAAAGAATGGAACGTTTACTTGCTCGAAAACTGCAACTAACATTAAAGAAGACCATGTCCAATTTGTTGAAACATACATGCCAATCATATTTAAGTTTACACATTACAAGCAATGATTCCGCAACCGCACTTGTTCAACCGAACACAAGAAAACAACTATTAGCTTTTCTAAAGTGGTCCTTTAATAAGTAGAAAGGATTTACAACCAAACATCCCCCTTTCAAGATTGTCAGTGTAAACATCAATACAACTATACTACACTTGACTGAGCCTATTGCGTTTGTTGTAACACTTGACTGAATCTATTTCTAACCAATGCAACGTAGTGAAGGTTCTATGGGTCGAAGAAACCCACTGAGACATCCAACGAGTGGACTACTGCTCAGATTGGACAAGTGTTACCTTGTAACCGAGTTTTCGCAAGCGTTTCCCCAAAGAAAGCCGCCTGTTCTGCACTTATTTTTGGATTGGAATCCAAAAGTCATTAGCAATCAACGTATTTGCCATTCTAAATGAAAGGAAAGGGAAAAAACACCACTAAAAAGAGCGACGAGCTCTTAACCTATTTGGGTCATGACCCATGTGTCCAAAGAATCTAAGTAGTGCTAAAAATGGGTGAGAAACAAAAACAAAAGCACATTCAGCAAAGAAAATACCATACGAGTAGTAACTAGAAATATCCATCAAAATAGACCAAAGCTAGCTACGGGGAAATCCCAAATAGAAATCAGTTATATTCTATTTTTGTAAGCTGACAAAACAATACATACCTTCATGAAAAGAGGAGCACAATCAGTACATTTGGGAGGCTTATTAGGGTATGGCTTTGGAGAGGGTGCAGATATGATAGATCCGTTTGGAGATAAAATGTACATATCCTCAGGTTGCATCCTCTCCTTTTGAACACCTTCAACACACAGCAATTAATATCAGCAAGCCATCAAGCAAATAAAACTCAATAACACATGGCCGAGGTTTCTCTATAACATTGAAAAGACAAAACAAGTGTGCACAGAAAGAGTGTTACTAAAGTGATTGTCTCGGAATGAAAAACCTCACTTTTAAGACAGGATATCCGACAAGCAAAGCTCAGACAGCAAAGCTCATTAGAGCAAAGGCAGACACAAGTTTGTGATAGCGAATAAGATTGCAATCAGAATTGGAATCAGGGAGAGAAACCTGAAGGAGACATGACGATGAGTTGGTTCGGTTTAGGGATAGAAGCATCGTGAACCTTGATGGTTATGCTACCGCCTGTTCCGGACACCCAACCTTGAGTGTAGAAGTGACGGCAGAGCTCTGTCACCAGAGAACTCGTCTCCTTCACCGCTTTACCGTCCAGATACGCCTGCGGAAAACCGGTCATCGCCGCCATTGATTCTCGGAGAAAGAGAGATTGAAAGGTTGGAGCTTTAGAGGGGGAATGAAAGGCAGTTTTTTTACTTATCTCGTCAGCATTCTCCTTGCCTGCTTTCAGAGAATTTGATTCCTTTTTTCCTTAATTTTCGTT
>CAJHQQ010001942.1:0-77564 GCA_905132885.1 Moricandia moricandioides
TCTTATTCATCTATTGATTTCAATCCATAAACAAATTTATGCTTCTGAAGATAATTGCAAGTATAAGATTTTCTAAAAAAAACCATACTAGGTCAATGTCAAGAGGAATATTCAAAAATTAAAAACCTGAACTTCTAGTTTGTAACAGTGAATTTCCTTTGTTTTATGATTATGTTGTTAATTTAAAGAGAATGGATAATTCATTGTGTTTGTATACGAAAATATTTAATGAATGAAAGTAAGTAGTGTTTCAAAAAAAATAAAGCCTCCGTCTTAATCTTCTTGGCTACATCACTTCATATTGGGAAATCCATAAACAAAGTTTTATTACAACAGAACAAAAGTTTTTAAGTTTTATACTGAAAGATGTGGCTGCTCAGTGATGATGTAAAGCTTGAAGCTTCATGTCCGTCTGTTTATATAGCTTTTCTGCAGCTGGAGGAATTTTTTTTGTTAGGGATAAACCAGAAAACTGAGCAGCTAGGCAATCTCATCTCTTAAGAGGATCATATGCTTACAAGTCATCGCTGAGGATCAGAGAAAGTGATCATGGATCAGAAGATTTTGTCTGGAATCTGCAGTATCCAATTTAAATGCAGCAAGGGAATATAGTAATGAAAACGATACTCGACGAGGGGAACAAAATGCACTCTAATAGAGAGACTAGTCTGCTAGAAACATGAAAGTAGAGAGATTGGACGTCAACAAACCATCAATATAGCAGCCTGTATACAAACTTCATTTCAGCTACACCTGTTGCTTTTAACTAAAGCAAATGTAAGATTCATGATATCTTATCATAAAACGCAAAGTTATGCTTCTGATCAAAATAATATGCATATGCTCAATATTTTCTATATAAAAGTACAGTACGTAGCGCCATCCCTGAACTTCGTCGGCTTTATAAAGCAGCTCCATACTCTTTGCATCTCTCGGTTTCTTGATCATCTCCATGCAGCGGACTAGTACGCGACACCAGAGGCCGACACGGAGTTTTGCCGGAGCTGAAGCACTCAAAGAGACAATGACTTGCATGGACATGATGGTGTTCGTGCGCACTGCGTCGGCATCTCCAGATGATGCTTTTCCGTGTCTGTTCGACAAGAATCCTCAATACAAATCGAACACTGAAGATCACTTGTTTCTTTCATATGAATGGTTTAGCTCTCTGTTCTTTCAATAGTCTCCTGATAAAACTAATATTGACTGTTCTTTCAGATCTATAGGTCCGCCTTGTCTTCGATGAAACTGATGTCGACGTTACAAAAAACAGGTTTCTCGAAGAGAAATATCACTAGCAACGTGAATGATTGATTTTCCACAATCGATTACTTCACCTAATTGCTTGAGAAATGAGAAACCTCTTGCTCATGAAGGATTTGTGAGAGATTACTTGCCGTGAAGCCGTGAAGTGGCTTATAGAAGATCGCGAATATGATCCTAAATGATGTTGCCACTCCACTTTCGTCTTCGAGGATCAGTTCGTGTAGACGGATCAAAACTGTGGTTCCTAGACTCCATGTTTTGAGCTAAGATTAGACACCAAACGTGGTGACTTCGAACTGTGTCATTAGTTTCTGTCTTCCATGGCCGCAGACAAAAGAAGAAAGATGCACCTTAATTTCAGATTTGATTGAAATTATCTTAACCAGAGAAAGAGATACCAGAATCGATTTCTTAGAATGTGAATTCATATATATATATATATAGAGAGAGAGGGGGATTGTTTTATTTCCTTTTTCTAAAACGCTATATTGATCCAACCGTTTGGATTTGTTGTTTCCTTTTTCACATTGGGGTTTATTGTACCGGAGTTATATTAAATGTTTGCTAAACCGGGCTCGATTTGTTATGGTTTAGCGGTTAACCGACGGTTGATTTGTCTCTTCTATCAAATTATGAAATTTGTTAAGGAACCGTGTGCAGTAAAAGTAGTGACTGGCAGGTTCTTCAGAGATGATGGCAAGTTTGAACCTTCTGGTATGTTCTGTTTTCAGTTAGAACCTTCTTCCATATTTGTTAATCCAGCAATAGCTTTGAAACCTTTTTGATTAATAATGCAGCTGGAGAATATTTGTTTCACAGACAGAGAGGATCAATGGTTACTAGAGTAGTAGCTGAGGAATTTGAGCATGGTGCTTATTGATCAGAGAGAAAGGGACTTTTGATTGAAGATGTATGTATGAAATTTTCAGTAGACAATATACAGTGCAACAATGATGGGCAAACAATGGGAATCATGATGCAATCCATTTGATGAAAGTAGAGAAAAAGAGTCAACAAGTCTTCATTACATGAAACATATATGTTACACTGAAATAAGATCAAGAGAGGAAGAATTAAATCAAGTTTTAATACTAAAAGTTACAAATTCAAAAAACCTAAGCCGATCTCTAAACTCCAAACCCTAATCTGAAGACTCTGTTTCTTGATCCAAGCCGTACGGAACACTCCGGCACAAGGGACATGAGTTTTTGCCGACCAAGCCACTCAAAGAGACAATCTTGATGAAACCTATGCAAACATTTAGGCATCCTCAATGATTTTTTGATGATTCTTGGACAAATCCTCTATACAAATTGAACAATGAATCTCGTTTTTCTTGACTTGAACTCTCTGTTCGTCCCGCTAACCTCTGGAAAATTTCACCGGAAGCACCTCTCGACGGAGTCGGTTCATCAGGTGGTAAAATCAAATGTGTCTCTCTGATGAAATTGACAGTGACGAATACGAAAGCAGGCTCTCTAAGGGAATCATCATTAGCAGTTCACGATTGATATCAAGAGCGATCTTTGACCTAGAAACTGAGACTCCGGAACTTGTTCATCGCGAAGGAGGCGAGAGAGATGATGTGGCGTGAAGCCCCACTTGGGTTCAAATTGATGTGATCCGATGCTAAAACTTGTACCACTCCTGTTTCATCTTCGATGAGTTCTTGTAAGAGGATATCGACCGTGTTCGTGAATATTTTCGGTAGGTTCGCCACCAGCGTGTATACTTTCGGTGTATCAATTTCTGTTTCATGGCCGCAAGAAAAAAAAGAAGATTAAACCCTAATTTCGAAAGTGAAGAAGATGAAGATTGTTGAGAGAGAGAGAGACTGAAAGAGAAAGCGATTCCCGTGAGTGTTCTGTAGTATATACGTATATGTTTGATATATTTCCTTTTTTAAAACGACAGCTCATTCATTGACTATTTCCTTTTTCCCGTTTTTCTAAAATCCGAATGTTAACTAATTGTTGACAACTTATATTTTATGGACCAAGTACCAAATTTTACAAGAAGGCCCATTAGAAAAGCTAAAATATATAAGAAACTAAAGGGGCAGAAGAAAAGCCAGCCGAGAAAGCCCAATAAAGGAGACCAACAACCTATCCTACTCGACACCACGTGTACTCTGGAGAAGAAGAGGAGAGAGTGGATTACGTCGGCTCCTTACACCGCCATGGAAGTCGTGCGCCGGAAGTAAAAGCGGCAGCCAACGGAACCTACCGAACAGGATGCACGGTAGACACATCCAACGACAACCGAAGCAAACAATGGGCAATACGCTGAAGGAGCCATCGTTGCCGGACAGGGAAGCCGATTACACGGGAGTCATGACGCCGACGAAAAGCGGCGATTTAACCAACTCTCTCTCTCTGAAAAGTTTGAAAGAGATAAGAGAGAGAGAGGAATTTCTAATTAAACCCAGAATAAATTTTTGTATAAGTTCGGTTTTTTTCTGTTGAGATTCTAATTAATAGGCATCTGAAATCTGGTAATAGATAGACCCGCTTTTTTCTAAATCCCCTCGACAGAGAGAAGACAATTTGAGGTCAGTTTTGTAAATATCCTCTCCAGCTTGCGATTCTACCTATGTTTAGTGATACCAACCGACCAGACCAAACGCAAACCAAACCGCTTTATCATCCCATACGATGTTTTATTTACTATGGATGCGGCACTGTGACTGATGAGATCATAACCAGACTAAATCGACACTAATTTGGTGGATAATGCATTGATGAGATAAAAACAGATTCTTTTTAAAGATCTAAATTATTAAAATAGAAGTACAAATAAGATTCTGATCTTGAGTTTTTCTCAATAATTACAATTTATTGCCACTGAATTAATAAATATTAATTAACCATGAAATCATTTATCACATTTATATCAAAATAATTGGAGACATCACCCAGCTTCATCTTCTACCGTCAACGATGTCAAAACCCAAATCTTTGTTTCCGTGAATCCTTGACATGACCATTCAATAAAGTATGGTACTTCGCTTCCACATAAATTAATTCCGGTCTTGGAATCAGTCTCTGTCGTCGTACACAACTTCCTCATCACCACAGCTTCTATATACATCGAAGATCTGTAAGTCTCAAAGAGAAGCTTCTCATCCTTTCTAAAAAATCTCATTTTTTATGATTCATTTTTTAATATTGTTTCCTTATATATTATTCAGAAATTACAAAAATTCATATTTCTCGAAAGCAAATGGATTAAGAACAGAGAATTTGAATAAATTAGAAATGGAGCTTCTGTTCTTGATGGGATTCAAGCTACATACTGAAATTGAGGGTGAATTGTGTTGATTTATGGTTGAAGTTACAAGCTTTAAGGAGATGGGTATGGTTTAAGTACAGGCACAACCAAGTTTGATGTGGTTTAGGAATAGAAAGAAGATTACGAGCTGAGTTTTATAGATTTCCTAAGTCATATGTATAGATTATACTTGCATAATTGTTCAATTCACAACACGTGTGACGCTTAGGTTACCTTATTTCTTTATTTGATGACGTGGTATAATAAGAAGAAAAGAAAAACTCTTTTTCTTTTTATATATACTTGTAGTGTGTCTGCGTGTTTGCCATCTCTGCTATTTAGGTATGTTATTTTTTTTTGTTTTCTTGATTTTGTTGAAAAGTATGTGACGTATTTGTTACGTTGTTTTTGGATCTGAATTGTAATTGTGTGGTGTGGTTCTGGTTTTTCGGAATTATATATTTTTCCTTCCTAGATATTTGTTTTTTCCCATTAAACTCTTTAATTATTAATATATTGTATACACTTTTATTTTATGTAATATATATGTTTGTGAAAAAGTAGTTAGACCAAAAATTATAGTAAAATAGTAATAATATTTTATATTTGTGACTAATAAAATCCACAAATAATTGCAATTCTTGAAATACATAACTAATTGTGATATGATGTTCAATCTTAAGCAATAAAACGTGATTCACCACGTATCAATTGAAGTAGAAAAATTTAATTATTTTCTTCTAGAAATAACTTCGAGCGGAAATATCTCGTTAGTAATATGTTTGATAAATATTTTTATTTTATTTTGTGCTGTTTTTTATTCTCTATATAGCATTGTTATTACATTTTATAATTTTAGTTACCATCAACCATTCCAATTGTTTTTTTTGATAGTGGACACAAATGTTATTTCTCGTGTCTTTGACTATTTTCCTATACTATTGTTAAAACGAGACTAGCATATCATTGTTGCAACTTTAATTTTGTCATTGAATTCTTTTAAAGATGGATTGGAGAGGAAGGACTAATGGAAACAATTGTAGAGTGGTGGTGTAGGAGAAACTCTACAATTCAGAAGTGTTGACATGATATCTCAGTGTGGAGGGAAAATAATCTCGCAAATGGGAAGGAAAAAATAAATAATCTTCAGAAGTCTCTTGAGGAAATACATAGCGATGATTCGAAAACTTACGAGGGTGCTCTAGAGATAATTCAAAAACTTAAGGAAACTTACAGGGATGAAGAACTTTTTGGAACAAAAAAGTAGAACTACATGGTATGTGCAAGGAGATCGAAACATGAAATTTTATCATGTTTTGACTAAACAGAGACGGATCCAGAATAACATTGTTGGTTTGTATAACGAAGAGGGCAATTGGGTTACTACGGAATTGAGATGGAAGGGAGTGGCAGTCAACTATTTTGAAAATGTATTTAATACAACTTCACCTGCTGATTTTTAATTTTTTTACGAGAGGTTCCAGAGTCGATTACTACAGAGCAGAATATAGCACTATACGCATTCGCATCTGAAGAGGGCTGTATTTATGATGCATCCAGAAAAAACTCTAGGTCCGGATGGAATGACAGCCCTTTTTTCCAACAATCATGGTTGATTATTAAGACATACATTACGACTATGGTAAATGTTTTTTAGGACATGCTCTTTTGATGAGAGGATGAATATAACAAATGTTTCCTTATACCAAAAATTGCAAGACCGAGTCGTATGACAGAGCTACGACCAATTAGTCTATGCAACGTGAGATATAAAAATTATATCAAAAGTTTTATGTCAATGGCTGAAAAGACTTTTTGCCGCATTTGATTTCAGAAACTCAGTCAGCCTTTGTTTCTGGAAGATTGATTTCAGATAACATCCATATAGCTCAGAAAATGATTCATGGGCTTCAGACGAATAACTCATGTAAGAGAAATTTGTAGCCATTAAAACAAATATGAGTAAGGCTTATGATCGAGTTGAATGCGCATTCATACAAACGATGCTACAAAATTGGGATTTTTGGGTACATGGGTATCACGAATAATGGTGTGTATTTCATCGGTTAAGTATAAAATATTAATAAACGGGCAACATAAAGGACATATGTGCCACAAAGGAGACTACGACAGGGAGATCCATTATCACCATATTTGTTTTATACTATGTACGGAGGCACTTATTGCAAATATCCGAAAAAGAGAACGAAAAGCAACTAACATGACTAAAAATTTCCCGTACAAGTTCAACATATGTCACACTTATTGTTTGCGGACGATAGTTTGTTTTTTTGCAAAGCGAACAAGCAAGAATGTGGAGTTATTTTGCAACTCCTTTAAAGACTATGAGAAGGTATCGGTACAACATATTAATTTCTTGAAGTCTTCTTTGCAATTTGGACATAAAGTGCCACAGTGATGTACGATCAGAAGTTCAACAAGTATTAGGAATTACCGCTATAGGTGGAATGGACACCTATTTGGAAATTCCAAAGAGTCTTGGAGGGTCGAAGGTACAAATATTTGGATTCCTTAATGAAAGGATAAATAATAGGTCAAAATTGGACAGTAAGATTTATAACAAAAGGTGAAAATAAGTACTAATTAAATCAGTTGCATCAACTATGTAAAACTCATGTTATGCTTCAGACTGCCAAAAATGATCACCAAAAAATTACGAGTGTAATATCACATTTTGTAGGAGTAGCAGTGAAATAATAAAGGGATGCACTGGTATTCATGGGACAAAATGTATAAGGCGAAAGAGGAGGGGGGACTTGATTTAGAGACCGTCAAAATTTTAACACAGCTCTTCTGGCAAAACAACTATGAAGATTACTCGATAGACCGAAATCTTTATTCACAAAGGTTTTCAAATGAAGATATTATAAGAAATTCGATCCTGTGGATTCGATAGAATCATGATGTCCTTCTTATGGATGGAGAAGTATTACATCTGCTCGATCTTTGGTTTAAAAATGGCTAATCAAAAGAGTGAGAATATGTTCAAACATTTCAGTTTGGAATCATCCTTTGATCCCCGCTCCTCGCTCGAGGTCAACAATCCAAAACTACATCGACATTTTCTGAATCCTTTACTTAAGGTGGAAGATTTAATTAATCCAGTAAATCTCTCTTGGAATATGGATTTAATCAAAGCTTATATGCACTCGGAAGATGTGGAGATTATTCAGAGCGTGGCAATAAGTCACCAACCAAAACCGGATTCATTCGGGTGGCGTTTTAGAGACCACAGAAGATATACAGTTAAATCAGGATACCATCTGGAAAAGCAATACTCGGATTCAAGACTGCAAGAAGTTACTTTCAGACCGGATACCAAGCCCCTTCTGGCCTTCTCATGGAAACTTCATTGTTCCGAAGCTGAAATACTTTGTTTGGCAGGTTATATCAGACATCTTACTGGTTACAAAGAGCCTTTAGGATTGTGGCATCAAATGTGATACTCAGTGTCGACATTGTGGAGCCAAAGGAAGAATCAATAAATCATGTGATTTATTGAGTGTCCAATAGCACTCCAAACATGGGCTCTTTCAAAGATTCCATCACACCAAGGATTTTTCCCCAGTCATTCAGTCTTTACTAATATGGACTATTTATTCTGGAGGCTCCCAAAAGAAACCAATTTAAGTTATTTTCCTTGGATAATGTGGTATAGTTGAAAAATCGAAAGGATATAAGTTTTTAACAACAAAAGCAAAAAAATCCCCCCCAAAATTCTTCATCTCGTGGAGATTGAAGAGTCCTTGTGGGCTGAGGCGCAATTTAAGGATTCTTAGACTGAGAGAAAATATTCCACACCCCATGGGAGTTAAGAGTTTAGTAATTTGAATTGGTGTTATGTGGATGGATCATGGAAAGAAAATGCAACCTATACATGACAATGGATAGTTTTACAGAAAAGAGGGATTAACCGCAACTATGATGTGCCATGAATATCCGCAGGAGTCTGTCACCTTTACATGCAGAATGTGAAGCGATGATTTGGGCGATGGAGTGCATTGAAGACCCTTCATACTTCAGAAGTGGTGTTTGTAACAGACTGTTCTCATTGGTGAAGATGTGTCTACACCAGCAGAATGGCCAGCTTTCGCTACAACAAATGGAAGACTTTTTGCGATGTAAGATGTTCTTTCACACCTTTGCTATCCGACATATCCAAGGGAAAACAAACATAATGGCGAGATAAGTTAGCTCGCAGTGCTAGGAGTCTACTTCTCTGCTATGTTTATGTCGATTCAGTTCCACCATACGGTCTAGCTGGCTTAGATTTCTTCTTAGTCTATATTAGCCTTTTGTTGAAAATAGTGGTGTTCCGGTTTGTTTAACCATTTTTTTCTATACTATTGTTCTTTGATGTGTATAAAATTTTCATATTGATTTTAAGACTTAATGTATCCCTTTTCCGTTAAATATGTAAGCTTAGTTTTAATGTTTATATCATTAATACACACTTGTTAATGTGATTGTAGTTTAGTAGTGGCATATTTATTTTCTATGTTGTTCCATGGTATATTATTTGCTTTTGTTTCCTTAGTGTCACCAAATAACACGGAAGCCTTGTAACTCTCACCAGCGTAGTGATTTTTGATGCGTCTCCAGCATCGATTTCTTTCGGTTTTGTTTGTTTTCCATATTGAACTTGTCCTAAGTATGTATTTTTGAACCTCTATACTCTCATATATAACATTATTATGCCAAATAAGTTAGTGTCCTAGTTATACAAACATACCGATGCTTTTAGAAATTGTGTTATTGTTTTGAAACTACCAAATAGATCTTTTTAATTCAATGAATCTCGACGTTATTATTTGGGAGAATTTTTTTATCAAAATGTTATATATGGTCATTGATGATAATAGATGGATCATCAATGAGTATATGTTGAATTTGTGTAAAATTGGTTATTCTCCATAATTTCTTCGAGTTTAATGTTCAAAAAAAATATTTCTTAAAAATATCCGTATTGAATTGATAAAAAGATAATGTATAAATAGTAATATTCCTTTTTTATTTAACCAAATATTTTTTTATTTTACTTTATTTGTTTACTGTTTTCTTTTATCTTGTTTGATTTTTATTTTTATATCAGTTTGATATTTTTAAGCTGAAAATATTTAATTTTAAATTTTCTAGTTGTTTCCTAACTTCTTTGTTAAGAAAAGTTATTCATAATATGAAATAGTGATTGATTTTAAAAATATAATAGATGTATAGTTTGTTAGTTGATTGGAAATTGTACTTCTTCAGTTATGTTGAATTAATATAAAATTTATTTCAAATAATTTATGCGTTAATTCCTCAATGAACAGATAGATGAATAGGAGCTAACAGAGATTATCAAGCAGTTGGCTGAATAACATAGGTTTGGAGCTCGTGCGGTTGTGCTTCTCTTGACCAGTCAAGTTATTATTATAGTCGCTAGTAGGTGCTTCTGCTGCGGCAAGGCTTTAAACCCCAGTGGTCCCAGAGCTTGTGTCATCATGCTTTCCCTCTTTGCTGGTATAAATTTTGATATCAGTAAAATGGTAAACATTTGTTCTTCCCTCCCCGACCATTTTCTTAATAAAGCATACTCCATTTTCGCCTTGATCATGCGAATCATATTTCTTTACTGTCTTCGTAACTTGTTCTGAGACCAAAGGATCAAACATCATCAGACTTCTGTTGGATAATTCCAAGTTTGTGGAAACTTAACATATTATATGGTTAATATGTTAAGAGATAAACACAAAAAAAAATTTAAAATAGGAAAAAGAAATTTTCTATTAGATTAGGTTTGTATTTTCCATATTTCATATGTTAAAGGGAATAATCCTTCACTATAAATATAAGTCTCAAGGAGAGGTGTTCCATAAGAGATCTAAGATAAACATTGAGAGCTTTAGTTTTTAGTAGTTTCTAAAGCAATAAGAAAAGTTGTTCTTATTATTCTTTGTTCTAAAAGATCTTTCAATTGGTATCAGAGCTTAAGTTAAAGCTTCGATCAAAGCTTAATTTGAAGCTTCGATCCTGGTAGCTGTGAAGCAAGAATTCACGACACAAGATGGCTGACGTGAATAGGGCTCCACGCATGAAGGACCTTGGATCCGCATCCATCCAATGTCCGATGTTGAACTCGACAAACTATACAGTTTGGTCGATGAGGATGAGGGTGTTACTCCATGTTCATGATATGTGGGACACGATAGACCCTGGTTTGAATGATCAAAAGAAGAACGATGTTGCGATTGCTCTTTTGTTCCAATCCATTCCCGAAACTTTGATTCTCCAGGTGGGAGAACAAACCGCATCGAAAGACATCTGGAACGCCATCAAGTCACGAAACCTTGGAGCTGCTCGTGTAAGGGATGTGAGACTTCCGACACTGATGACGGAGTTCAACAGGTTGTAGATGGATGATAGTGATATCGTGGATGACTTTGCGGGAAAGATATCAGGGTTATCATCCAAGACAGCCTCGTTGGGAGAAAACATAGAAGAATCCAAGATGGTTAAGAAGTTTTTGAAGGGTCTCCCAAGACACAAGTATATCCAGATCGTAGAGTCGCTTGAGAAAGTCCTAGACCTCAAATCTACGGGTTTTGAGGATATAGTTGGAAGGCTAAAGGTGTATGAGGAACGTGTAGGGGAAGAAACTCAAAAAGAAAACCAAGGGAAACTTATGTTTTCGGATAACAATCACCATATTCAGAGGAACTATGGAGATTTTCGTGGTAGAGGTGGAGGACAGAATGGAAGAGGCAGAGGTCAAGGTAGGTTACACAACCACCGTCATGTGTCACACACCAAAGAAAAAAACTCAAAGAAGGATCGTTCAAAGCTGATATGTGACAAGCCGGGTCACTATGCAACCTCCTGTCCCGAGAAGTCAGTGAAGAATCAAGAAACCAACTTAAACGAAACACAAGAGGCCGTTGCCCTCTATGTACACGAGGTGGTATTCTTGAATGAAGACAAGGTGATTTTAAAGAATCTTGATATCAATAAAGGTAATGCAAGTGTTTGGTATTTGGATAATGGAGCGAGTAATCACATGACGGGAAATAAGGAGTTCTTTTCGAGTTTGAATCTCAACACCAAATGGAAAGTGAAGTTTGGTGATGGATCGTGTGTAGATATCATAGGAAAGGGCGTTATTACCTTTGTATGCAAGACTGAAGAAAAGAAGGCACTCAAAGACATACACTACATACCGACCTGAAGCATAACATTATGAGTCTTAGACAAGCAAAAGAAAACGGATGTGAGGTTAACATGAAAGATGTCTATTTAACACTCACAGATTCGTGTGGCAGGTTGCTTGTACATGTTACAAGATCTCCAAAACTGTCTCTACAAGACCAAGATGGAGATTAGCTATCCGCAATGTTTACATGTCAAAGACGAAGATGCAACATGGAGGTGGCATGCTCGACTAGGACATATAAGCTATGGCGTGATGAACAACATGGTAAAGAAGGAGATGGTCGTAGAGAATGCCGTGTGTGACACGACTGTGTGACGCATTTAGCAGGGAAGCATATTAGACACTCATTCCCGAGTGTAACACACGGAGAAGGCGTGTGTGACACATGTCTCACAGGGAAGAAAATCATAGACTCGTTTAAGACTAAGGCCATGGTTTGTATATCAAAGCGATTGAAATTATTGCATGGAGATTTGTGTGGACGAATCACACCACCAACTCAGCAAATAATCGTGAGGCATTCTATTGTTCAAAAGATTTCACACCGATAAGGAGGAAATTTTTCTCAGCTAAGTTCAATCTAGGTTCCACGATTAGAGTAGGAGAGTTTACTTCAGTAGAGTGGAAGATGTCAAACTACTTATGGGTTGAAGTTTATGGTAGCTGAGTTGGGGTCTATCACAAGAAAAAAATATGAGAGCTTGTGGATAGAACGCCTGGTATTGAACCTATAAGGTTAAAGTGGATCTACAAGATTCAAGGAGCAGACAAAATCAAGATAAAGGAGGAGAGTTTATGCTCAAGGAATCATGTGTGACACAACGATGGAAGTGCTGTAACACGATCCACATAGCAATGGAGTTGAGTTTAAATATCTCAAAGGCTGAAGATGAACCAAAGATAGATGCTACGGATTTCATAAGAAACATAGGATGTTTAGGTACCTACTTCACACAAGACAATACGTGTGTTACAGAGTTGGTGTTACTAAGTCGATACATGCAAACACTGCGTGTTGAGCAGAAGGCCGACATCCTAACCAAGCCATTAGCAAAGATTAAGTTCAAGCAAATGAGGAGCTTAATCGGATTCAAGAAATTGGTCTCCCTAATTCAAGTTGGAATTAAGGGGGTGATTGTTGGATAATTCCAAGCTTGTTGAAAACTTAACATATTATTAGATGTTTAATATTTTAAGAGATAAACATAAAAAAACGAAATCTAGAATAGGAAAGGAATTTTTCTATTAGATTTAGGTTTGTGTTTTCCATATTCCACATGCTAAAAGGAATTGTCCTTCACTATAAATATAGATTCTCATGGAGAGATGTTCTATAAGAGATCTAAGAGAAACATTTAAGAGCTTTAGTTTTGAGTAATTTCTAAAGCAATAAGAAGTTGTTCTTAATTATTCTTTGTTCTAAGAGATCCTTCAATTGGTATCAGAGCGTGTGTGGACACATGTCTAGCAGTGAAGCAACAAGACATTCATTCCCAACTAAGACCAATTTTTTGTGCAACGAAGACGTTGGAGTTGATCCATGAAGAGGATAAAGTTTCATACGAGTGTCCTTCATGACCAAGAAACCTAATATCGAGCACTTGAGGATATTCGGTTGTGTAGCACATGCGAAAGATATGTGTGAGTCATATGAAGAAGTTAGATGAGAGATCAAGTGTGTTGATCAATCTTGGAATAGAGTCGGGTTTCCAAAGCTTATAGACTCTATGATCCAGTCGCAGGAGAGGCAATGGTGAGTAGATATATGATATTCGACAGAAGAAAGCTTGGGATTGGTCGTCTATAACAAACCAAGCAGATTGTGAACCAAGTATACTTAAGCTTCCACATGAGGATGTTATAGAAGAATGTAATGGTCAAGGTAATGATCATGAAGCTATAAATCAAGATGAGGAAGAAGAGGAAGATACTGATCACAATGCAAACCTCCAGACGATCACAAAGGCAATACTTCAGACGTTAGTCAAAGTATTGCCGAGTGTAACACACGAAGAAAGCGTGTGTGTGACACATGTCTAGCTGAGAAGCATATTAAACATAAGGAGACGGTCGTAGGAATGTCGTGTGTAACACACAAAGAAGGCGTGTGCAACACAAGTCTCGTATGAAAGAAAATCAGAGATGCATTTCCGACTAAGGGCATGGTTCGTATATCAAAGCTACTGGAATTATTGCATGGATATTTTTTGGACGAATCACACCACCAACGCCAGCAAATATTCATGAGCATTCTATCGGTTTAAAATATTTCACACCGATAGTGGAGGAGAGTTTGCCTCACCTAATTTCAATCTAGGTTGTACCGATAGAGGGGGAGAGCTTGCCTCAGGTAAGTTCAATCTAGCTTGCACCAATAGAGGAGGAGAGTTTACCTCAGCTGAGTCGAAGATGTCGAATACTTATGGGTTGAAGAGATGGTAGCCTGAGTTGGAGTCTATCATAAGAACAAGACATGGGAGCTTGTGGATAGACCGTCTGGTATTGAACCTATAAGGTTAAAGTGGATCTACAAGATTCAAGAGAGCATACGAAATCAAGATAAAGGAGGAGAGTTATGCTCAAGGAATCATGTGTGACACAAAGATGGAAGTGTGGTAACACGACTCACATAGCAATGGATTTGATTTCAAAGATCTCAAAGTTTAGAGATGAACCAGAGATAAATGCTACAAAATGCAAAAAGAAGCATAGGATGTTTGGCGGTATATACTTCACACAAAGACTAGGTGTGTGTTACACAGTTGGTGTTCTAAGTCGATACATGCAAAAATTGGGTGTTGAGCAGAAGGCTGACATCCTAACCAAGATATTAGCAAGGATTAAGTTCTAGCAAAATGAGAAGCTTAATTGGAGTTCAAAGAAATTGATCTCCCTAATTCAAGTTGGAATTAAGGGGTGATTGTTGGATAATTTCAAACTTGTGGAAAACTTAACATATTATTAGATGTTTAATATGTTAAGAGATAACACAAAATGAAATCTAGAATAGGAAAAGTAATTTTTCTATTAGATTAAGTTTGTGTTTTCTATATTTCATATGTTAAAGGGAATAGTCCTTCACTATAAATATAGGTCTCTCCATAGGTCTCATGGAGAGGTGTTCCATAAGAGATGTAAGATAAACATTGAGAGTTTTAGTTTTTAGTAGTTTCTAAAGCAATAAGAAAATTTGTTCTTATTATTCTTTGTTCTAAGAGATCGTTCAACTTCAATTATACAATGGCAAGAGCACTGCAAGCAATCGATTTAGCTAACCATTTTCCTTCTTCTCCGGTGTGATTAAAGCTTCTTTCAGGTGCACATAGCTTTATAGGCAACTCTAATGGCTGTCCAGATCATAACAAACTGATCAAAATCATAATCATTAGAAATGACTCTTTTCTTTTGAAGTAAATCTAAAAATGGGTTTCAAGGATTAAAACCGATCCCCATGACAAATGTTTTTCACGACCTCTAGGCTAAATATTCTACACGATGGGACTAAAACAAAGGTCTACATGCCCTTAAGCGGATGAAATGTTTGGTTTAAGGATTATGCTTTTTGTAGTACTTTTTTGTCATAAAAGCAGAACTATAATCCATACCTGACAATATATGCATTCGAAATTCACACAAAAGAAGAGTTACTAGGCCATTTGAGCAGCATGTATATACTCCATATTTTGTCTAGACTTGGATCAATACCCTATACAAAAACATAACAGCAACGGAAAAGCTCCTAATCTTGATATTTGGAAATTGCCAGATAAGGTGACCATTAATGCATTATTGGATTGTAACGAAGAATTAGAAAAAGGAAATGCAACACAGCCAAAACTTAAGCAACTTGCGGAGCTGGCTGAGCTTGGTGAGGCATAAACATGGTTGTTTGCTGCATGTGAAGCTGATGGGACATATCCTCTGAGAAAACATTGCGTATGGTTGCTGATACAGATTAGCATATGGGTTACTAAGGACGTTTGGTTGCGCCTGAGTTGGCTCCTAAGCCACAGAAGAATAAAAGGCTCCTACCAGATCTTGTAGGAAGTTTTAAAGCGATCGCAGAGGATAAGAAATTCTCAATGGCACAACGTGCGTAACTGCAAGCGAAAAGTAATTGTAAGAAAAAAAAAGAAGTTATTCATTAGCAGTTAACTTAATTTTGAGCAGAAAAAGGGTTATACTTATGTCATTGTAAGCACATGGATGTCACATTCTTCCCAAAACAGACAATTGTTCCATACCAACCATCCTGTAAAAATGTAACGTTGTGTGATTATTATATGCACGTCTGGATTATCTCATGGAACTCTCTTCCATCCAGATTCATGCTCATCTGATCGACAAAACAAAATTTTTAAGATCAAAGTCCTGAGATTAATCTTTGTCCTATTCCCATATAGGAACGAGTAATGATAGGGGCATCATCACTGAGAGGCTTAAACTCCTGCAACTCCTTGTATAAAATGGCTTTGTTAGAAGCCGAAAAACTGAATTGACATAAACGATATAAATAAATACGAAGTTAAGGAAATATACGATTATAATGACGAATCGAGGACCGATACGAAAATGTTTTCGAAAACAGACCGTGGTGTCGAGATAAATATATTTCCTTAACTCTTACTATTTGCTCGTAATTGTGACGGCCTATGCGAATAAGAGTCGCAGGACAACCACAATAGATAGTCACAGCGACCCTCGTGAACTATCCCTATTGAACTAATAATCTACAAAACACTCTCTAGAACTTACGGTGGGAGATTTTGCTGGTTTTTGTTGTGAAAAAGTGTATCATGAAGAAGAATAGTCGGTTTATTTAAAGAGAAAGACGAGAGCCACTTCCCGTAACAGTTACTGCACGTGGGCAGAAATCTCGAGGAGATCGAGGAAGTTGAGTTACGAAAACTTAGTCCACAAGATTCTCTCTGTTATCGTTTAAATATCTGAGAGGAAAATTGTGTGATGCTTTTTATTCGTTAGACAATACTTGTCGTGTTAAAACGAAATGCATGTTGTTTTTGGGCAAAAAACTTAGAGTTTAATTGGGCCTAAAAAGAACATCTTTGTAGTGGCCCTGTGGCCACATTTACCTAAGTCCAAGCCCAAGACTACGCCCATGCTCCGCCACCGCCGAGCCGAGCCGGGTGGCAGCGCGCGCACGTGAGGAGTCTTCTCTTCTACTGAGCCGTTTTAAACATGATAATACATAGTCATATATATATATACAAGTCAGATTTTCCCAAACATTATCGATGTGGGAGAAAATTCCTCTTCTTCGTTTACTCATTAAAGGCCATTGACTAGCCCATTTATAGTCACATTATTTTTTAATTAATTTTGAAGCCCATTAGTCTTAATTAATAGATCCAACAATCCTTCACATGAATAGAAAATGACTGTAAACAAATGCAGACTAAATGAAGACTCGTAGACTCTAAAAATTTTATTGACTAGATTTATACTAATGACTAGACAGACAGACTTATTGAGAGTTTTTGCAAAAATCCATTTGTTTGAGTTGGTGACATTTTTAAGCCTTGAACCACTCATAGTTAATGTATGTCGGGTTTACTTTACCAGGAGGTGAATATAATATCTTGAACCAACTAGTGTTTTATGTAAACCGAGACAACATGCATAACGCAACTTCATTTTCTCGTAAAACTTAGTTTTCTATTGTGTTTATTGTGCTTGAACTATTCATGGTTTTCATGAGTGAACTTAGGGAATATAGCCATGCATTCATTCTCCTATAACGACCCATTTCACACCTAATTAACATGATTGACCATGAAAAGTATTGAGTAGTACTCCGCCTTAGAAGCTATGTAATCATTAAAAGCATAAGCTTATCCTTCTCACATTAGCACTTTTATCATCTTAGGAGCTCGGAAGAGACTATTTTGTCTCAAGTGCTTTTAGTAGATTTTGTATTTTTTCCTTTGAACCTACGTCTTGGGATCTTTAGTCATGATATAGTAGGGTTGCAGTCAAGCATCCTCATTTGTTATAGGCTTAAAACCTATCCCTTTTGATGATTTAACAACAATATCTCGTGGCAAACATTTAGTGAATTGATCAGCTAGGTTGTGTGCCGATTTGATATGATCTATTGTGATTACACCATCTGAGATAAGTTGTATAATAGTTTTATGTCGTCTTCTGACGTGACGAGATTTACTATTGTAGAGATTATTTTGGGCTCCGAGCTATAGCCTATTGACTATCACAATGTATTCGTATTGCTGCCACAAGTTTCTCCTACATATGAATATCTTCCAAAATATTTTCTAACCCATTCAACTTCTTCTGCTGCTTTGTCTAAGGCTATGAATTCAGATTCATAGTGGATCTGGCTAGCACTGTTTGTTTGGTAGATTTCCACAATATTTCTGCTCCTCCTAGTGTCAAAGACATATCCACTTGTGGATTTTTAATTTTTAGAATCTGATATCTAGTTAGCGTTACTGTATCCTTCGTAAACTACTGGTTCTTTACCATAATGAAGCCCAAAATCTCTGATGTAGCGCAAGTAATTTAGTACTCTCGTTATACCTTTCCAGTATGTATTACCTGGATTACTTGTATATCGACTAAGATGTTTACTACATGCGATAGATCTGGTCTAGTACAGTTGGTTAAGTACATGAGACTTCCGATCACACGTGCAAACTCATTTTGTGAAACCGCTTCACAAAATTAGAGTATTTGTCAAGTGCATTTGGGGATCTAACATAGTTTTTGCCATACTATTAGAGTAATTTTTAAATCTCTCTAATATTGTTTAAGCATAATGAGAATGATTTAAGATAATTCTATTTTAAATTTCTTTTGACTTCAACTCTGAGAATTACATATACTAATCCCATATCTTTCATCTCAAAATTTTCCTTTGAGCATGTTTTTTTTGTTTGCTTGATGATATCTTTATTGTTTCCAATAATTAACATATCATCTACATATAAGCATAACAAAACATACACATTATTGATATTTTTGTAGTAAATGCATTTATTACATTCATTAATTTTGAAACCATTTGACATCATTACATTGTCAAAAATTTCATGCCATTGTTTAGAAGCTTGTTTGAGCCCACAAAGTGACTTTACAAGTCGACATACTTTTTTTCGTGTCAAGGAATAACAAAACCCTCAGGTTGTTCTATGTAAACTTTCTTTTCTAAATCATCATTTAGAAATGCAGTTTTTACATCCATTTAATAGATTTCTAGGTCTCTTAAAGCTGCGATTGCTATCATTAGCATTATTTGATGTTATTCTCGTAACATTATGGTTTAGTTTTTGTTTAGGATCCATCTACTCCCTAATGCTTTGCAACCTGGTGGTAAATATGTTATATATCATGTTTATTTTGCATGATATAATCAAATTCACTTTTGACGGCTCATTCCAAAACAAAGCGTCTGGTTAAGCCATAGCTTTTGCCAAAGTTTTTGGATCCTTTTGTATACTAAAAATGCCATTAAAAAATCTTCACCTAAAGATTTTTCCTTTCTAGCTCTTTTACTTCTTCTAGGTTCATCTTGTTTTTCATTTACTGAAATATCATTTATAGAAATATCGTTGTTTGTCTTAATTTCTGAGTCATTGTCGTCGTATATTTTTTCTCGAGTTCGTTTTCAACCTTGTTTTTCCTTGCATGGAAAATTTTTTTTCGAAGAAAGATGCATTTCTTGATTCCTGACTGTATTCACATAGATGTCTGATATTTCAGAGTTTATGTACCAAAAATCGATAAGTGCTACTGTTATGTGCATATCCGATGAAGAAGCAATCCATTATTTAGGTCCAATAATGATTTTTTTTGGTGGCGTACCAGCAACTTTTGCCAATACCCCCACACTTTGAGTTATTTATACGAAGCTAAATTACCTTTCCATAATACATATAGAGTTTTGCCAGTTACTTTGTGTGGAATTTTGTTGAGGATACAATTATGTGGTGAGCAATGTTTCACCCCCACATGTTTAAGGTCACCCAGATTCCTACAACATTGCATTCATCATCTCTGTTAGAGTGTGATTTTTGTGTTAAGAAACTCCACTAGATTCTGGTGAATAAGGAGCTATAGTTTGTTGGATTATTCCTATGTTCTTTACAAAACACATTGAATGGACCATCATACTCGACTCTTTGGTCGCTTCTAACTATCCTTAATAGTTGTTTTAAGCTTTTGACCTCGAGTTTAAATTCTTTGAATTTTTCTAAGGTTTCATCTTTGCTATGTAATAGATATACCTAACAGTATTTTGTGCAGTCATCTATGAAGATCACAAAGTACTTTTTCCACCTTTAGTTTGTATTTATTTTAAATCACAGAAATCTGAGTGAATTAAATCTAGAGGTTTGTTAGTTCTTTCAACATGAGGTGAATGCGTTTTTGTGAGCTTAGCATGTATGCATACTTCACATTTTTGTTTATTTGTTTTGCATTTAAGGATTAGATTCAAATTCATTAATCTTGGTACGGATTTGTAGTTTACATGACCCAATCTTTTCATGCCATATTTTAAAGACTCAGCAAATAAGCAACTCGCTCTTTCTTATTCATTTAAACTTTTGGAGCTACAATTTTCTGAGTGACTTTCATTACATTCATTTTGACCAGTCCATCCTTAGCATATCCATTTCCCAAATGCATCCCATTCTTTCTAATCACGAGCTTGTCCGCCTCAAAGGGTTATGGCGAATCCATTCTTGATGAGCAAGGTTCCGACACTGAGTTCTTCCTCATGTCAGACACATGCTTCACATTCTGCAGAGTGACTTTGGGTCCAGATGTCATCTTCATAACCACCTTGCCGTGACCTACAATCTTGGAGACTGTATGTGTTCCTAATGAACAACTTCTCATGAGTCTTGCTTTTCTGATAGGTGCTGAACATCACTCTACCAGTGGCAAATATGGGTGGTGGCACCTCTATCGTACACGTTTCCTTTGGGTTGTTGCTCTCTGACCATGTTGACCTCAGGTATCACTGCAACGAGATCCTTCTCAGTGAGATGCGCTTGAGCCTTCTCATCTCTGATATTTTTGCGACACTCAAACAGTCATGTGACCAACTTTGTGGCAGTAGTGACATTTTCCCTTGATTTCTCCATATCACATTTGATTTCAATGCCTTTCTTCGTTAATTAGTCCATAAAACTTCAGACTGCAGCAGTTTTGAAAGGCTTGCAGGAGGACTGCAGCATTTTGAAAAGCTTAGCAGCGAGTGTGTGTGTGCCTTCCTTTGCCTTTGTGCTAAGCCATGTTGACCCTTAAGCTCCTTAGCATTGACTTTGTCAACAATTTGGTTTCTGGATTCAGATTTGAAGCCTCATGATGAGGGTCCTCGAGATCCATCTTCTTCTTTTTGTGCTTCAGGTAGTTCTTGAAATCCGCATAGCTTGGAGGAAGCTTTTGAATGAAGCTGAGAGTTATGAAATGTCTTGAGATAGACATTCCTTCAGCATCGATTTCATGGCAATTGAGCTGCAAACGCCTCAACCTGATCCATGATGGGTTTTGAATCCACCATTTTGAAGTCATAGAAATTTTGCAACCACATATTCTGGCAGCCACCGTTCTCACCTTTGTACTTCTTGTCCAGTGATCTCCATAGCTCTTTCGCCGTGGGAATCTCACACTAGACTCGGCACAATGGGTCAATAAAACAACCTAAAATGTATCCTTTGCAGATGATGTCAGAATGCACCCCATGTCAACACTTGAGAGAGTGTGCACATCATCAATCCCGTAAGGGACAAGGGCTTGTCTTCCTGGATGAATTTATCCAGCTTCGTTGTTGTCAGGAAGAACATCATGTTCTTTTGCCACGTTTTGAAGCCTTTGCCATCAAACTTGTTTGGCATTAATCCTTGAGTGAACAATCAGGTACATCCGGATAAGTTGGAACTGCGACCAAAGCACTTGTGTTTCCTTGAATTAAACATGTTTGATAAACACCAGCACCGAACAGAGTACGACACATGGTTTCATCAGCAATGTTATCCAATAGAATGGCAGGTGTCATTGTTGCAGCAATTGTTACTGTTTCATCAGCGGTTGTTACGGTTGCATCAGTTTGAGTAAAATTGAGTAGGTTGATCAGCAATGGTATTGTTGTTGGTATCAGTAGTCATGTTTGCTTTTCTGAAAAAACAACAAACGAGAATGTGTGTTAGTAACACCGATAAGAAACAACTGACTATTTATGAAGTAATTGTATAACCGCATAATATTATCCATCTGGATTTACTAAAGATCGCTCAAGAGCGTTCTTAATCACCATATATGATCGATAAGACAAGACCCATTTTGCAAACTCGCTTAAAGCGTTCGCAGAAATCATTTGTATAAGCGTTTTGATTATTTCAAAAAATTTCTTGAGAAGCATTCGTGGAAACGAATCGTTTATATAGCATTGTAAAAATAATCTAGCAAAAAAAGTTTCAATATCATAGAGAAAAACGCAAAAAAATTAAGATAAGTAAGAAACGTTTTGCGGAGATGCGAAAAGCAAATCGCAAACACCGTTCCAATAGAAAGAAAAAAACGTCTAGACATCCTTGTAAAGCCATTTTATAGAATATATTAAACATCAATCCGGCTAAATCTTACGATAGAAAGCAGCTACGAGTTAAGACTGTAGAAGCTGGAAAACTGAATTGACATAAACGATATAAATAAATACAAAGTTAAGCAAATATACGATTGTAAAGAAAAATCGAGAACCGATACAAAGTGTTTTTGAAAACAGACCGTGGAGTCAAGATAAATCTCTTTCCTTAACTCTTACTATTCACCCATAAGTGCGACGGCTTATGCGAATAAGGACCGCATGATACGACCACAATAGATAGTCACGCGGCGCTCTTGAGATATCCCTATCGAACTAATAAATTTACGAAACACTCTCTAAAACTTCTGCTGGAGAGATTTCCTGGTTTTTGTTGTGGAAAATTTCGGGTTTATTTAAAGAGAAAGACGAGAGCCACTTCCCGTAACAGTTACTGCATATGGGCGGAAATCTTGCAGAGATTGAGGAAGATGAGTTACGAAAATGTGTTCCTCAAGATTCTCTCTTTTCTTGTTTAAATATCTGAGAGGACAAACTGCGTGATATTTTTTATTTGTTAGACAAACAACTTGTCATTTTAAAATGAAATGTATGTTATTTTAAGAAAAAACGTAGAGCTTAATTGAGATCCACAAAGAACATCTTGTACCCAAACTCAAGCCCAAACCCAAGCCAAGCCGGCCGTACGAAGGCGACGCACGTGTGAGGAGTCTTCTCTTCGAATGAGCCGTTTGAAACATGATAAATACATGGTCACATATATACAACTCAGTTTTTCCCAACATTACCGATGTGGAACAAACTTCCTCTTCCTTTCATTTACTCAATAAAGGCCACCGACTGGCCCATTTATATTCATATATTTTTAATTTATTTTGAAGCCCATTGGCCTTACTTAATTGATCCAACAGGCTTCACCCAGACTTTGCTTAGTAAAGCTGCTTCTTCCTAGTATAGATGATCTCTAGTGTCAGATGATGCATTCTCCCTACTACAACTTGATTCTTTTGCCTTCATTAGTAAACACAAATTCCACCAATGCATTATACATAGTGAAAAAACATGAATCCAAAACATCTCGCTGTAATCAGATCATGTATAAAATATAATCATATATACAAGTACTCATATCCCACAGGAAACAGTTCCTAAGATCCACACTTAGCTTATTGAAAGCATAAATATGCAAAGGTGTGCAGGTAATTGAAATGGAGATAAATAATAAAAAGTAAGAGTAGACTATCAAAATGATGAGATGCTTTCAAATTGTTAATAAGAGAGGGAGATGGTACGCCAGAGTAACCTCTCTAAAGGAGGAGCATGTCAACACTCATGAGTTGGCCGACTTTCTTGACACTCTTAGCCATCCAGAATCTCAGCATAGAGTGGCTTTCGAGATTTCGTCGAGGTTGGGCTGTTCATCGCTAGAGATGAACACATTTATAAGTGAAGTTGCTATCTTCGAAGAAACTAATGGTTTATTTAATTCGAGACAGTGAGAGGAGTGGTGCAGAATACATAACTGATATGATTAATGTATCTGAGAAACGATAACTGTAGACGTTGTTGGATTGGTGAAAGTCTATGTCAAACTTTTTATTGTAAGATTAGTACGATATTGTTCCATTTTGGGTGTAAGAGGTAAGTCCGCATGGATTTACTTTTGGTCTCCTTTCCAATCGGCCTCGTACTAATTAGAGTTAGACTCCTCTTTATATATTAGACACTCTTTGTCTAAACTTCCATACGTAGAACTTTGTTTGATATCTCACATTCTCCCTCACAAACTAAGGACCACAATCATATCGTGTGTTTTTTCATTCAACGAATCACTTTGGGACCACCTTGTACCAGTAATCGTAGGGTTTCCTTTGAAAATGTTTCTCCCACAACATCACAAGTTCCATGATCTCCTGACTAGTTTCTGCTACCCGTTCTCATCTTCCAACTTGAAGGGTCCAATTCCTACTCGAAGGGTATTTTGTTCTTCTTGTAGATTGTCATCAATCCGCTCTGATACCAATTGTTGGGTTTTGTGTGAGCCCATGTCCAACTATTTATTTTCTGATTAGTATGATATTATTCCACTTTGGGCCTAAGAGGTATGGCACACATATATTTACTTTTTGGTTTCTTTTCCAAAAGGTCTCGACAAATTAGAGTTGTAGTTCTCTTTATATATTAGACACTCCTTGTATAAACTTCCAATGTGGTACTTTATTTAGAAAAAATGTGAGATATCAAACAAAATACTACTCGAAAATTTTGACAAGGAGTGTCTAACATATAAAGAGAAGCTCAACTCTAATTATTACGAGGTCTTTTGGAAAGGAAACCAAAAGTAAATCCATGTGGGCTTACCTCTTAGGCCCAAAGTGGAAAATATCGTACTAATTATCCAATAAAAATTGGACATGAGCTTTCACAAACCCAACAATTGGTATCAAAGCGGTTCGACGAAGATCTGTAAGAAGACCAAAATATCCTTCAAATATGAAAGCGACCATTTAAGTCAGAAGAAGAGGTCTTTGGCATTGTTGGGTTTGTGAAAACCCATGTCCAACTCTTTATTGTAGGATTACTACGATATTATCCACTTTGGGCCTAAGAGGTAAGTCCACATGGATTTATACTTTTGGTTTCCTTTACCAGTTTTGGTTCTTTCATAAGGTGAAATTTGTTTTCCTTTGTCAAAAATATATGAATGCAGATTAAAAGTTTATACATATATAGTTGTTTGTGTCAACTTATACATAGAATGATATATAGATATTGTGGTCTACCATTAAATTCTTTTAAAAAACACACACACACACACATATATATATATATATATATATATATATATATATATATATATATATATATATATGTAACTAAATTATAAATGTTTTGATTATTACTTTCTTGTATTTGTAATCTCATTTCATATTTTATGCTTTATAGAACTTTGATTACCAAATAGGTTGTCATGATTTTTAAAAACGGGTTTCTAAATAAATTTTTTCTCTGTTTTTTTGGCAACAAACAATAAACATTGCCTTCTTTAACTTATTCAACTCATGGTTGCATATTCGTAGCAAGAATACACTGACCAAATTAGTTATAGTTATTCTTAACCGTATATTGAAATACATTCACTTTTTTTAACTACATTAATTAATTTTTTTGAACTACATTCATTAGTTTTCATGATATGTAATACTATCTTCAATACTGAAACATGTGTAGCAATTTACAAATCGAGGATTTACAAAACCAGCCTGGGCGAGCAGTAGATGGAATCTTTGGGTTAGGCCAAGAGCGTTTATCTGTAATTTTACAGCTTGCTACTTCAATTACCCGCACCATGATCTTAGTTTCGCATTGACTGAAGGGAGATAAAAGCCGTGTCGGTGTAATGGTTCTAGTCACATACAGAGACAGGTTTACTGTCTACACTCTTGTTCAATCACAGTGAGTTCTCTGGTTTTGTGTACATAAGACCAGGAGGTAGATTCAGGGTTTAAGTAAGGATAATGAAATTTGTTACACAGATATGAAACGTGATATTTTTGCTATCCCATTCTTATGTAGGAATCATATGATCTACAATAGCTGAAACTACGAAAATAAATTAATGTTGTGTTTAATTTGGAACATGAAACTAAAATATACTGATGTTTGTTTAGCTTGGAATAGGAAGTAAAGTATATAACCCCACGTCTTGATTCAGAAAATAAGCTACAAAATTCATTTCAGGCCAAATTATAATGTGTACCTTCAGAGCCTTGTGTTTTCACAATTGCCACTGGTGATGGGATAATAGTTGATCGCGCTTCTGCAAAGCTTGTAACTGCACCAAGAGCTTTTCACCATATAAATCCCTGGTTATATTGTACCCTTGCCAATCAACAATACACAAAATCGAGACAATCTGAAGAGGCTTAAACGCAAGACAAAGCACAAAGTAAAAGAATATTTTATACCTTGCCCTGTGGTAGCCTTAGGAAGATGTTTTGACTCAATATCATATTTTAAAACATTGAAGCGTTGAATTCTTTCTTCATAAGTATGTACCTAAGCTGAACACAATCACATTAGTCTTTTCAGTGCCACATGTTGACGCAAGAACAATAGAGAATACACATAAATCCATCATGTTCATTAATTTCAACTTCAAAAAACAATCAAAATTTATGAAAAAAAGAAGACAATCAAACCAAATACAATCATACACCAAATGTTGTATCACCAAATGTTGCAATGTTTCGTTACATTCACACCCTTTCAGTTATATTATGTTCACGTATTTTTGGTGACAAATAATTTGCACCCTTTCTATGACGCGATATTCACACTCTTTCAGTGACGACATGTTCGCACCCCTTCGACAAGATCCGTTCGCACCTCTTCGATAACCAAACGTTTGCACCTCTTCAGTCATGACATGTTCGCACCTCTTCGACCACGACAGGTTTCACACCATACTTTTGGTCACATCTTCAGTCACCGATACACCGTTCACACCCTTTTGCCATCGACACGTTCGCACCCTTTTAGTCACGACCCGTTTGCACCCTTTTCGTCATGACACGTTCACACTCCTTTGGTCACGACACGTTCTCACCCCTTTGGTCACGACATGTTTGTACCCCTTCAGTCACGATCCGTTTGCACCTATTTGGTCACGACACTTTCATACACATTCGGTCACGACCCGCCCGTACCCTTCCGTTCATGAAACATTCACACTCATTCGGTCATGATACGTTCGCACCCTTTCGGTCACGACCCATTCACACCATTTTATTTACAACGCCGTTTGCACATTTTCGGTCACGACCCATTCGACAACCTTTCCGGAACGACTCATTCGCACCTTTTCGTCAAGACACACTCATTCTTTGGGTCACAACTCATTCACACCCTTTCGGTCACGACCCATTTGTACCCTTGAGGTCACGAAAAATTCAATCCCATTCGGTCATGAAACGTTTGCATCCTTTCGGTCACGACTCATTCGCACCCTTTTAGTTACAACCCATTAGCAATTTTTTGGTCATGACCCATTCGCACCGATTTCGATCACGACCCATTTGCACCCTCTCGGTCTCGACACGTTTGGCACCATGTCGGTCACGACCCGTTTGCACCTCTTCGGTCACAACACTTTCACACACATTCGGTCACAACTCATTCACGCCCTTTCGGTCACGACCTGTTTGTACATTTTTGGTCACGACACATTAAAACCCATTCGGTCAAGACACGTTCGCACCCTTTTCGGTCATGAATCCATTCACATCCTTTTAGTTACAACCGTTTGCGCATTTTCGGTCACAGCCATTTTGCAACCTTTCGGCTACAACTTATATGCACCTTTTCAGTTACGACATTTTTCATACCCATTCGATCACAATCATTCACACCGTTTCAGTCACGATCCATTCGTTCTATTTCGGTCATGACACATTCACACTCATTTGGTCATGACCCGTTCGTACCCTTTTGGTCACGACACATGCACACCCATTTGCTCACGACACGTTTGTACCCTTTTGGTCACGATCCATTTGCACCCTTTTAGTCATGACACGTTTGCTACATTTTTCATCATGACCCATTCTAAACCTTTCGGGCACGACTTAGTGACACCCTTTCAGTCACTACACTTTCACAACCCATTTAGTTCCAACCCATCACACCCTTATGGTCACAATATGTTTGTACCCTTTTTGGTCACTACACATTCACACTCATTCGGTCATGATGCGTTCACACTTTCGTCACGCCCGTTCGCCCTTTCATCCGACAGCGCACCTTTTTCGGTCACGACCAAAAAGTTTCAAGCGTTATTCAATCTCGCTCCCAACGAGTCTTCGAGGGCGAGACTCATTAATTCATTGATGAGGGCCCCCCACTGGGGCGAGCGACAGGACCTGCTAGCCGACGATCATCCGGGGGAACAAGAATTGGGGATCGGATGCGGGACATGATCGAGGAGAAGCCCCCGGCTAACTCCGTGCCAGCAGCCTCGTAAAACGGCAGTGTTCTTCGGAATGACTAGGGCGTAAAGGGCACGTAGGCGGTTCATCGGGTTGAAAGTGAAAAGTCGTCAAAAAGTGCAACTTTTCAGTCATGAATCATTCACAGCTTTTCGGTCTCACAACAACATTCACACCCAATCAGTCACGACTCATTCACATCCTTTCGATCACAACTCGTTCTTACCCATTCGGTCACAATACGTCCGCACCCTTGGATCATGACATGTTCAGACCTCTGGATCACGACATGTTTTATACTATGACACGTTCGTACCTCTCAGATCACGACACGTTCACACCTATTTGTTGGCAACACATTCACACCTATTTGTTTGACGACACGTTCTCCTAACGTGATATATTTATGATTTAAAGAGACCTTTTTATGCTAACCAAAAAAAAGATACATGATTAATTTTCTTAAAAGATTACAACTCGGATAAACATGTCTTCTGAGGCTTTTATTATGAAAGGTTCAATGATTAAGCTTGTTGATATATACAAGTTTAGATTATGAAAAATATCCAATGAAAGGGTTCAATGGTTAAGTTTCATAAAAGCCTCTAATATTTAAGAAATGAACATATCTTTTGTTTAGGTAAAACTATGATGTCATACTCGAGTTCTTAAATGAAATTGAAACCATTATATTAGAGATCATGAACAAACTCGACCACCAGATTAAAAAATGATGTCAGCAGAAAACATAAAGTAGGTTTGATATCTAACAAATTTTTTATGAAATGCATGTTTATGACTCTAAATGGTGTGTATTGTTGAAAGGAGACTATTCAGTGAAAATGTACATTGGTTACTCTAAACAGAATGTGTCTTTTGAAAAGAAAACTCTTCAAGGAAGAGTTGCCAAACTATTTTTTTGATGATATAAGTAAGAGAACTTTATATCCATTAGATCATAAAAAATGAAAAATAATGACTGTTAGATATAAATTTTTTTTCCTATAAAAAAATAATGATGTCATGGGTAAACAAAAACATAAGATTGATTAACATAAGAATAATTTCCTCAAGAAATCGCAACGGTATTCAATCCTCCAAAGCTCAAAGTTTTCGAGTTTCTGTTTCTTGATACTCGGTCGTACGAAACTCCGGCACAACGGACACGAGTTTTTCCGACTAAGCCACACGAAAAGACAGTTTTGATGAAACATATGCAAACAGTTAGGCATCTCAATGATGCTTTGTTGACTCTTGGACAAATTGTCAATGCAAATTGAACATGAGTTTCTTATCTCCTTTCAAATCCACTCTATGTTCTTCCACCAATCTCTGAAATACTTCAAACGAAGCAGGAACATCAGACGGCAAAACACAAACCGCATCTCTTTGACGATTCAACATCGACGTTCACGAAGACAGGCTCTCGGAGAGTTTTATCCATTAGTAAGTGAACGATTGATTTTATTAGACTATTTTTTCACCTATTTTGTTGAGATTCATTAACTTGTTGACCACGGAGGAGTTCAGAGATATGACTTGGCGTGAAACCATGTGGCTCCAAGCGGATGTACGTGATCTTAATATGTGTTACCGTTCCACTTTCATCTTCCGTAAAATCTTGAATCAGATTGTGTACATAGATTGAGAGAATATTCATAGACTCCATGTTTAGCGCTAGACTTTCATCACCTTCGTTTAACTTCAACTAAATTAGTTTCATATATTTCCATGGCTATAGAAGAAGAAGAAGATTCAAACGACAATAAACCCTAAATAATTCCGGATTTGAATGATGAGATTTTTTTTTGTTGTCTTCAGAGGAGAGAGGGACTTTAAGATTAAAATACTTGGTGAACGAGTGAGTTGTATATAGAAGTTATATATAGAAGAGAGAAGGATGTTGCAAAACTAGGTTCTTTAATTTCCTTACTTTCTGGATTCTATAATTTCCTTTTTTTCTTTGTAAAACTTGATCATTTATTGATTGTTTATTTCCTTATTTCGTTTCTAAAAGCCGATCGTTAATAATCAGTTGTTTTCCTTTTTCATTTTTAACAAAACCACCGTTAGTAATTTATCTTTTTCTTTTTACCTTGGGATTATTGTACTGAAAATTCAGTCCAAAAGAATAGGTTGGTTAGGGTTTAGGATATTTAATCATTTGATATGCAAAAGAGTTAACTGAAACGACTGGTAGTTGGATATTTATTTTCCTGATAATATAGGTGTTGCAGGAACAATGGTTCATTTAACAATCATATTCACACGAGTAAAGTTTGACGCTCCAGCTGATAACATTTCTTCATATTCCACAAAAGGCAGATATTAATATCTATATATAGTTGTAATATATAATAGAAAACTCAATTTTGGTCTGATGATATATAATAGAAAACTCAATTTCTTTCATCATTAAAATAAAATCTAAATCTCACGGTGAATTTATATTAGTTTTTAATTTAGTGGTTACTGTTTCACTTAAAATCATGAGTATGACATCATAATTTAACTTAAATAAAAGATATGTTCATTCTTTAGAGATTTATGTTGTTTCAGAAATTTGACTATTCAATTTTTTCATAATAAAAAGTTATATATTTTCCTAGAGGAGACGCTGTTGTGCGAAACCTCTGATCTGAGATAGATCAGAGCTTCGATCTTTGACACAATCACTCCCGATTGAAACCTCTTCTCACTCACGAGAAAAGAAAGCTCAAGATCGAACAAGAAAGAAAAAAATGAGATGCACACACGGCCTTTTGGTTACCTAGGGTATCTCTTCGATGTGGAGAACTAATCCCTGGAGCCAGACTCAATCTAGAAAATCCACTAGAACAAAGAAGATCTCCTCTGCAACTTAGAGATCGATCAACATGCACAAAGTCGATACACCTTATGCTTCTCACTTTTTTGCTCTCTCTCTAGATTAATACTCTATCTCTCTATTCTATTATATATCCAGGACCTTGCCAAGATTAAATGATCAAACCCGGTTCAACTTCTAATCGACTTGACCAACACTAATCTAATTAACCCAAGTATCCACCTACAACTAACCCAAGTAGACTAAGCTTAGATCACATATTAAAAAAATCCTCCTTAAGCTAAGCTTCACAAGTCTTCTTCTTCTTTTGTTCTCGACTCATCAATGCAACAACCTTTTGTTCTCTCCCGTGGATTTACCTTCTAGACTTACACCGTCTGGAACGTCCCCAAGCTTATCAAGCTTGAGTTACTTTGAGCAAGTATAACACTGCGTTAAACTTACTCACCATAACCAGTTTCGTCAACATATCAGCTGGGTTCCTGCTAGTATGAATCTTCAATACTTCAACCTCTCCTTCCTCGATGATGTCTCGAATGAAGTTTTATCTCACTCGCATATGTTTGGTCAGTTCGTGAAATACCGCATTCCTAGAAAGGCAGATGACACTCTGAGAATCACACCCCACCTGAAATGGCCCATGAATGATCCCAAAGTCTTCAAGCAACCATTTAACCATATGGCTTCCTTCACTTCTTCTGTCAAAGATAGATATCCGGCTTCGGTAGTTGACAAGGCCACTACTTATTGTAACATGACCTCCAATTCACCACGTTTCCTCCAATTGTAAACACATACCCTGCAATGATCTGCTTCCATCCTTATCCCCTGCAAAATCTGAGTCACAATACCCCTGAATCTTGATCTCCTTCTCTTGCGTGTAGAATAACTGCACATCTGCGAATCCCTTCATGTACTTGAGAAGCCATTTTACCGCTTCCCAATGAATCTCTCCAGGCTTGTTCATGAACTGGCTCACCAACCCTACAACATAGGCAGAGTCTACCATTGCATACATTATGCTTCCAACAGCTGACAAGTATGGAATCACATTAGTATCAATACTCTCTTCATGCTCTTTTACTGCAGACAACTTAAAGTGAGCTCCCATAGGCGTTAAATCTTTGCACCTTCCCTCCTAAAATTTGGAACCACCTTCTTGATGTAATCTGTTTGAGATAACCTCAAGATGCCCTTACTTCTGTCCCTGTAGATATCCATTCCCAATATTCTTCGAGCTCGACCAAGATCTTTCATCTCGAAACTTGACTCCAACTGCTCCTTAAGTTTCTTGATATCACTCATATCTATTGCAGCTAGGAGCATATAGTAGAAGATACACCAACCTTCCACCTGAGCCCTTAGTAGTACAAACACAGGCATCTTGATGACTCTTCCTGTATCTGTGAACCACCATAAACTCGTCGAAACGATTGTTCCACTGCCGAGGTGACTGCTTGAGCCTGTAAAGAGACTTCTTCAGGAGGAACACATGATCCGGCTTGGATTTGTCTTCATAACCCACTGGTTGGTCCATGTACAGATCGTCCTCTAAGTTCCCATGCAAAAACGCAGTCTTCACGTCAATTTTTTCCCAGGTCCAAGTTAACCACTAGTGACAACAGAGTACAGATAGATACATGTTTGACAACCGGTGCAAATACCTAGTGGCAATAAATTCCTTCCTTCTGAGTAAAACCACTAGCCACTAATCGCGCTTTATACCTCTTAGGTTCTTCTTTGTCATCCTTGGTTTGATCTTATAGAGCCACTTACAACTTATAACCTTCCTATCTTTTGGCCTTTGCACCAGTACCCAAGTGCCATTCTTAATCAATGAATTCATCTCATTGTCAAAAGCTACACCACATTTATCCCATTCTTGACTCGACTTAGCTTCAGCATAGTCCTTAGGTTCCTCTACATTCATCAACTCGAACATAGACAATGCAAAGGCTACCTCTGAACAGTTGTAGTCGTTGAACTTTGCCGGTGGCACTATAGTTCTTCGAGGTCTATCTCTGGCCAATTGATAATTTGTAAGGCCTGACTTTGCTTGGTTCACATCAGCTTGATCTGAGTCCTCTGACTCTACTTCATCAACTGAACTTTGAGAAGCTCCTCCTTGACCAGAATTCCAGACAGCTTAGTGCTCCTCCTTCACTGGTATCTCCACAGACTGTTTACCAATTTCATACTAAACTATAATATCAGAAACCCCTTCTTCAATGCCCTTCGGTATGTCCTTGAGCATCACGTCTTCACAGAACTTCAAATTTATGCTGACTACACACTTCTCACCATCTAACAGGCATATCTTGTATCCCTTTGTGCCTGGGGCATATCCACTTAGCACGCCCTTGACTACTCTTGGCTTCAGCTTTCCCTGATCAACGTGAACATATGGCACTGACCCAAACTTCCTCACGTCCTTGTACCCTGGCTTCTTTCTAAGCCATATATCCTCTGGAACTTTAAAACCTACTGCAGACGCTGGTGATCTGTTGATAGTATACACTGAGAATGTTGCAGCCTCTGACCAGAAATCTTCGTTGAGTCCTGATTCATCGAGCAGGCATCAAACTTTCTCTATTATTGTGAGATTCTTTCGCTCTGCCACACCGTTTTGTTGGGGGCGTATAGACACATGTTATGTGCCTAACTATGCCATTCTTCCTGCAAAACTCATCAAACACATGGTTGCAAAACTCTAGACCGTTATCGGTCCTAAGGCACTTAACTTTCTTATCAACCTGATTTTCTACAAGCGTTTTCCATTCACTAAAGTTAGCAAATGTCTCATCCTTATTTCTAAGAAACCATATCCAAACCTTCCTAGAATGATCATCTATAATGGAGAGAAAATACATGTTACCTGACAGAGAAGGGTGAACGTTTTGAGAGCCTAGAGATCTGCATGAATATACTCTAAAACATTAGCAGTATTATGCTTTCCAGTACCAAAACTTACCCTTTTGGACTTTCCCATTACACAGTGCTCGAAAAGAAATCTGTTCGGACATCTTTCTTAGTCAGTACTCCTTCCCTCACAAGAACTTGAAGGTTCTTGTAGCTCATATGCCCCAATCGAATATGCCAAAGCGGTACTTTCAATCAAAGTCCTTCTGAGTTGCAGGCTTCAGGATACACAGTTTCACCGTCTAAAATGTACAAGCCATTCTTCAGACTCCCTTGCATAGAAAACTTGGAGTTTTTCGTGAATACGATCTTGCCCTCTCCTCCGCTATGCTTGAAACCCAACTTATCAAGTGTTCCAGTAGAAATAAGATACCTCTGAAGTGATGGTACGTATCTTTCATTGTGCATCACTTTCACTGACCCACCGTGAGTGTTTACTCTCACAGTACCGATCCCAAGAGTTTCCACCGTATGAAAAATCTCTTAACAGGATCTTGGTTGATTGTATCTCCATAAAATCAGTGAACCAATCACGACGAGATGTCATGTGATGAGTACACCCTGAGTCAATCACCTAGTTGTAGTTCGCCTCATCTCCAGTAACCATTAAAGCATATAGAGTCTCAGATTGCCCTATCGCAACAGCTGCTTCTCCATCACTGTCTTGTTACATCCTCTTCTTCCTTGCAAAACAGTCGGCTTTGACGCGACTCTCTTTCTTGCAGTACCAGCACGTGATTGTCCTCGTCTTGGACTTACTCCTGCCTCTGTTCCCTCGAGAGTCACTGTTTTCACGCCTGCCTTGCCTTCCTCTTTCAGAGGAATAGAGAATCGTAGCAGTTCCCTTCTCACTCCTTCCACTATCTTGAATTTCTCGTTGTTTGGATCTAGCAGCCGATATGACTTCTTCCAACTTAAGAGAATCTTTTCCGTACTTGAGCGTGTGCTTCAGCTGGTCATAGCTAGACGGTAGTGAGCTCAGGAAGACAATAGATTGGATCTCGCTAGTGACACTAACGCTCCAGCTTCCCATCTCTGCAACAATCTTAAGAAAATTACCTACGTTTATATCAATAGACTTAGAGCTATCGCATTTAAACGTATAAAATAAAGATTGAACAAAGATTCGATTAGGTAAAGACTTGGTAGATACAACCTTTCGAGAGATGACCACATCGAAGCCGCGGTAGTGTAGTGCTTGATCTTACGAAGAACTTGATTCCTGATGTTGAGTATGATCATGTCTTTCACCTTCTCGTCCTTCTCCAGTTTAATCGTATCCATAATCGTCTTCATCTCCGACGGACCAGGATCATCGTCATCTACTTCTTTCCTTCTTCTTTCGTCACTGGAACTTCCATCTCGAAGTTATCGCTGAGCACTACCTCCTTTAATCCCGATACTCCGAAGTGAGCCATCATTCGAATCGTCCATAGCGAGAAGTCGCAGCTTCCATCGAACAGCTCAACCTCCGCTCGTATTGTCTTCATCATAATCAGAACCCTTGGATCTTGAGAATCTTTTCTCTGATACCACTTGTTGTGCGAAAACCTCTGATCTGAGATAGATCAGAGGTTCTATCTTTGACACAATCACTTCCGACTGAAGCCTCTACTCACTCACGAGAAAATAAAGCTCAAGATCGAACAAAAAAGAAAAACAAATGAGCTGCACACACGGCCTTTTGGTTACCCAGGGTATCTCTCCGATGTGGAGAACTAATCCCTGGAGCCAGAATCAGTCTAGCAAATCCACTAGAACAAAGAAGTTCTCCTCTTCAACTCAGAGATCGATCAACATGCACAAAGTCGATACACCTTATGCTTCTCACTTTTTTGCTCTCTCTCTCTAGATGAATACTCTATCTCTCTATTATCTTATATATCGAGAATGTACAAGACCTTACCAAGATTAAATGATCAAACCCAGTTCAACGTCTAACCGACTTGACCAACACTAATCTAATTAACCCGAGTATCCACCTACAACTAACCCAAGTAGACAAAGCTTAGATCACATATTAGCAGACGCTTTACGTCTTCATTCCATGAAGATTTTTATTTATTTGAAAGTCTAACATACGTCTACATATAGTAAGATTTGTATATATTTGGAATTTGGAAATCTAACAATCGAATCCCTTTTATTATATAACACTATAACATTGTATCTTTCCATGACCTTAACCATTGTACCTTTTCACAACATAGAAGTTGCATCTTCTCAAAAGTTTTACAAATTAAACCTTTTCAAAATAGAAACTGTTAAGTGTTAACAAATTTATACATGTTCTGTTTTTCTATTACTTGACCATTTTTTATTTATTTATCTTGATGTAAGAAGGAAGTTAGTTAATTTTTTTTTGTTTTCCTCAAAAACTCATTCATTTTTTTAGTTATCCTTACCTATCCAGAATAAAATCTCCAATTGAAAACACTCATCCGTTTCTATGTTGATTCTAATCAAAAGGATATATGCCTACACTGAATAATTTTATTACTGAAATAAATTTACAACGGGAGATACTGCATATATTTATATAAAATAGTTAGTAAACTGGAAATATTCCTTTGCTCATATCTCTCTTATTATAGAGCAGAATCGCTTAAGTTTTATGTCTGCATAGATATTAAAATTATGTTTCCATAAATATATTACACACAAATATGATCACGTATTCTGAAAGATACAATAGTCTAAAGTTTGGCAGTTAAATATTATTGAGAAAATTGGCTAAACAGAACATATTGAACTTGAATTTGACTCTTTAAGACTTTATCATGGTTAGTTGGGAAAATAAGAATTAAATTAGTATTAATACCATCTTACCCTTAGATTAATCAAATTAAACTTAATTAAAAGAATTGTTATTTTTATAAGTAAAGAAAAGAAGAGAAAAATTGAAATGTATTATTCTATAGTAAAATGTCCTTTATATAGGATTACAATAGCTTAGGAACCAAGTAGAATTTGGAAAACAAGTAGACTTGACAATCAAGTAAATAAATTTTCCTTAATAGACATCACATAATTTTCATAACACTTTTCCTTGATGTCTATTACACCAAAGTGCTTTAAAAATACCATAGATGCTGCATCGTTAAAAAATTTACCAGAAAAACTCAATGGAAAAATCATGGTTAAGGGAAAAAGAGTGTAATGCGTAATGAATTTCCCGCATGTGTACATACGTCAAGATCTTTGAGATAATGCAATCCAATGTGGTGAACATCATTCTTGAAAGTAGCACTGGGTAATTCCTTAGTGAATAAGTAAGCCAAACTTGGACGAACTAACATCATCATTTTTCGATAATGCTTGAGTCTTGTATGATTTGATCATTTTTTTTGGATTTTGTTTATGTCAAAAACTTTAGAATAGTGATAGTTCTTTCATCTCTGAAATTATAATATTTCCCCTTGATTGTCTATCATATATGTATTTTTCGTGCCTCGTTAAAACGTTGCATGGAAAAATTTAGTGGGATAAAAATCATGATAAAGACAAAGAGTACAACTAGATACATTATAAATTTTCTTCCCTTGGAAGCAATATCTTCCAAGATGTGCATTCCACTTAAATATATCTCTTTAAAAAAATTGAGCTTGGCATAATAGTCTTTTTGATTTCTATTATATTATCTAGGGTGTTTAGACTTATGGTTTATAATTCTTTTTGATATAGACAACAATTTCCTGGTCTATTTGGACATCAAGCCAAATATCTTTACATACACGCGTCTAATCTTTTACGAGTTATTTGGTTCTTATTATAAAGTAACTTTAATTAATTTCTTTGTTTTCATATGAATTCACATCTTTCAATCACATAGAAGATTAGTAACATTGCTCAAATAACACTTTAAATATGGTATTTCAAAATCAGACATATATGAACATCTTAATATAAAATCCTCTAAGGATCTTTCAAAATAACATCTCATTTTTTAAAATTTTCAGTTTGGAATACATAAAGACAATATGATATTTTCAAGAGTTTTTTTTTCAAATACAATTTTCTATAACTTCTCAGAAGTTTTGATTATATTCAAATCAATGATTCTATTGATCTATAATCTTTCGATAAATATTGAGGATGTATTAACCTCTAATATTTCATATATCCCATAAAAAGCATATTTTGATTGAATAGCTGGAGTTCCTAGGAATATGATTTTGATATCATCAATCTTTCATGGATTTTATCTTTACAAATTATCATTTTCCAGTAGTCGTAATTCAAGTTCTTCATTTATTGCCAGATTGATGATATTTATTTCATATTCAATTTCATATTGATTTTTCTTTGGTGCAACGACTCATTTCTATCCCACTTGTTTCACATCATTTTGTGTATGGACTACTGGTCCAAATACTTATCTATCTCACAAGAGTTTCTATCGTTGTCTGTTACTTCTTTATGATTTAACCAATCATTTCTTTGTGTACACTTTCCAATAGATTTTTTTTCATGATCCTCTTTCATTCATCAAATCAACTGCTATTTTGCATGCATAAATATCATCGACGACGATTTTCTTATCAGTTTCTTTTTATTTCATACATGACATAACTTGTTGAGATCTCTTCATTGTCTCATGTACCTGAATTGTTTTAGTCATGTTTAATCTCTCTTCTGTAGATCATTCAAAAACTCTATTGCCTCATTTTGACCATTATCAATATATGCTCCTTTCATTTACGGAGATTCTTATTTTTGAAACCAACATGTCTACCACGCTGGGGGCGTGACTAGCAGTTTGATATTGTTCTTCTAGGACACTAATTTTTATTGAAACATTTACAGCGGGTATATGTGACTTAATCACACCATATTAGGGTCATTAACTACTTCTGACAACTATTAAGCTATCATATTAGGGTCATTAACTGCATCTGACAACTATTAAGCTATGTAATAGAATTATATTTTGGACTTCTAATTCACATTCTCCTTAATCTGAGGATCATAGATAATTCATTCCAACTCATTTTACTTTCCAGCTATTTATTTTCTGCTTCTTATGATAAAAATACTAATTTGATTTTAGCATTCAAATTGAACCTTACTTATATCCTTCGGAGATAGCTCTAGATTCTTTTTTTTTTGTCAACTGAATTCATTCATTTGCAAGGCCAAAGGCAATACAAGTGGAAACATGCTAAATGAACAAGGCACAGAAGGATTACAAATTAATAAAATTTAAGGCCCAATGTTGAGAACACCGCCCCAAAGCTTCTCTGTACAAACATGGACACATGTTTTTCATGGTAGAAATTATCCACCGACTCACCTCCATACGCATCTCCGCCATAAGGTGTAGAAGCCGGAAATATTAAACAAAGCGATGTTAAGGAAATATTCAATTCAAAAGACGAGATAAAAACCGATATGAAAACGTTTAGAATTAGACCATGGAGTCGAGACGAATCTCTTTCCTTAACTCTTAATATTCTCTCTATAGTGAGACGGACTTGTACAAAATAGATCCCATGATACAACCATGATAGACGATTCACACTTCACCCGTGAACGTCCCTACAAACTAATAATCTACGAGCACTCTCTAAAACTTACGCTGGGAGATTTGTTGGTTTTCATTGAGAAAAACGTTCAAAATGAATGAAGAGAGTCGGGTATATTTAAGGAGAAGAAGGAGAGCCACTTTCCGCAACTGCTGTTGCACATGGCCGAAAATCTCTCGGAAATCTCGGGAGTGCTGCATTGAAAAACTTCCTCCGCAAGATCTATTATGTTGACTCGTTCTGATCCATTTCGAAAAGATAAACTTCGTGTCATTTTTAGACGAACTACGCGTCGTTTAGATACAAACGTCAGGCTGTTTTTTGGAATTGAAATGGCAAAACGTTTAGCTTAAATTGGTCCAAAAGGAATCATATTAGGCCGGAGGACTAAGACCAAGACCAAGCCCACGCCCATGCCGAGGCTGAGCCAAGCCAGACGGCGGCGGCGGCGCGCGCATGGAGGGCCTCCCTTTCTCCCAAGCTGTTTGATACATGGTAGTAATATGCCATATATAAATTACTCCCTCTCCCAATATATGTCCGATGTGGGACTTTATTTCTCTTCATAAAATACTTTATTTGGGCTGATCCCATATAGAGGCCCATGTCATTTGTTTCATTAATTGATTAAAAGCCAAATGGCTTTTGGTCCAACAATCCCCCACATAAATATAAATGACTTTAAACCTATGCAGACTCGATAGACTCTAAATAAAATAATTATTTTAATCCTGACTAGACTAAATAGATTTATCAAGAGTGTTTGCGAAAAATTTACTCTGTTTGAGTTGGTGGAATTTTTTAAGCCTTGAACCACTCATAGTTAATATCTGTCGGGTTAACTTTACCAGAAGGTGAACATGATGTCTTGAACCAACCGGTGTTTTATGTAAACCGAGACAATAGGCATAACGCAACTTCATTTTCTCGTAGAACTTAGTTCTCTATTGTGTTCATTGTGGCCATAAACTATTTCTGGTTTTCATGAGTGAACTTAAAGAATATAGCCTTGCATTCATTCTCCTAGAAGCGACCTCATTTCACACTCATTAGGTGATTGACCATGAAAAGTATTGAGTAATACTCCGCTTTAGAAGCTATGGAATCATTAAAAGCATATGCTTATCCTTCTCACATTAGCACTTTTATCATCTTAGGGGTTGGGAAGAGACTTCTTTGTCTTAGAGTGCTTTTGGTAGATTCTGTTTGATTTTGTTTTCCCTTTGAACTACGTCTTGGGATCTCCAGTCATGATAGGTAGGGTTGCAATCAAGCATCCTCATTCGTTATAGGCTTTGAACTCATTCTTTTTGATGATTTAGCAACAATATCTCGTGGCAAACCTTTAGTGAATGGATCCGCTAGGTTATCAAACGATTTGATATAATCTATTGTGATTACACCATTTGAGATAAGTTGTTTAATGGTCTTATGTCGTTTTCTGATGTGATGAGATTTGCCATTGTAGAGATTATTCTGAGCCCGAGCTATAGCTGATTGATTATCACAATATATTCGTATAGCTGGTACAAATTTCTCCCACATAGGAATATCTTCCAAAAAAATTCTAAACCATTCATCTTCTTCTGCTACTTTGTCTAAGGATATAAACTCAGATTCCATGGTGGATATGGCTAACACTGTTTTTTTGGTAGATTTTCATGATATTGCTGCTCCTCCTAGTGTAAAGATGTATCCACTTGTGGATTTTGAGTTTTTAGAATCTGATATCCAGTTAGCGTCATTGTATCCTTCTAAAACTGCTGTTTTTTACCATAGTGAAGCCCGAAATCATTGGTGTAGCGCAAGTAATTGAGTACTCTCGTTATAGCTTTCTAGTTTGTATTACCTGGATTACTTGTATATCGACTAAGTATGTTTACTGCATGCGCTAGATCTGGTCTTGTACATTTTTTCAAGTACATGAGACTTCCGATCGCTCGTGCATACTTGTTTTGTGAAACCGCTTCACCTGAATTCTTTGTCAAGTGCATTTGAGGATCTAATGGAGTTTTTGCCGTACTATTAGAGTAGTATTTAAATCTCTCTAATATTGTTTGAGCATAATGAGATTGGGTTAAGATAATTCTATTTGAACCTTACTTATATCCTTCGGAGATGGCTCTAGATTCTTTTTTTCAACTGAATTCATTCATTTTCAAGGCCAAAGGCAATACAAGTGGATACATGCTAAATGAACAAGGCACAGAAGGATTACAAATTAATACAATTTAAGGCCCAATGTTGAGAACACCGCCCCAAAGCTTTTCTGTCCAAACAAGGACACACGTTTTTCATGCTAGATATTATCCATTTCGAACAGATTAACTTCGTGTCATTTTTAGACGAATTACGCGTCGTTTAGACACAAACGTCATGCTGTTTTTTTGGAATTAAAATGGCAAAAAGTTAAGCTTAACTTGGTCCAAAAGGAATCATATTGGGCCGGAGACCCTCCCACCAAGACCAAGACCAAGACCAAGACCAAGACCAAGACCAAGACCAAGACCAAGCCGAGTCAAGCCGGACGGACGGCGGCAGCGCGCGCATGGAGGGCCTCTCTGTCTCCCAAGCTGTTTGATACATGGTAGTAAGATGCCATATATAAACTACTCCCTCTCCCAATATATGTCCGATGTGGGACTTTATTTCTCTTCATTAGAACAATTTAGAACGAAGGAGAAGAGATAAAGAACTACAGCTAACTTTATTTATTTCAACCCAGAACAAAGACTAAACAAATAAAGATGAAGACTACTGTTCAAAATCGCCAGTGAATAGAAAATCCGATAAACGGAAGTTAAGATTCGATCAACAGATGGAAAAAATATTACAAACAAAAAGATATAACTTAATATCTCCACCTTTGGATGATTTTGAATATGTAAGAGGGTAGAGAAAGATTTCTATGATCTAGATTGTTATGTATCAATGGAGATTCATATCCAACCTATATTCCCAACCTCATTTGACAACACATCGTAATTAAGCTCTATGGTGGAGCAATGGGAATGTATACTGTACATCCAAAACTCTTAGATGAAAAATGGTTAGTTTCCAATCCAATATAAATGACAGAGAGAATTAGTGATTACTTGTTGGCTTGATGTGAATTGTTGTTGCTCAAGATGTTTAATACTTATCCAAATGATTTTTCTATAGTCGTCAAAGACTTAAGAAGTGAATTCACCAATATTATAAATGTGCATGGTGGATGATCAGTCCACCAACATCTCCTTTATTTATGCCAATAACTTCATTTGGTTGGTGAAAACCTTATTACTCTTTTATCTTGTGAGCAAACAAAATATGTCAAATCATACGAAAGAAATTTCTGGTTTTTTTAATGATTCTTTACATAATAAATATTAAGTATCGTTTCACATCATTAATTAACCAAAATAGTTTAACTGATTCATGCCAAATATTTTGTGAACTTCTGGTTTACTATATATTTATCTATATTACACTGTCTTTGTGTAGTATAAAAGGATGTAAGTACTTTCTCGAAAAATACTTTTAGGGCCTTGAGAAATACTTATGATGTGAAATGAATTTAATTGGGAAAATTCCATAAAAATACTCCAACTAAATTTCATTAAGTTATTTAATACCTAAACTTTCACGCTACCTATTTTAATACCTTAACTAATTATTTTTTCATTTTAATATAAAAACTTTTAAACTATGCCCATTTTACTACCCAAAATTAATTTATTTTAGTTAAAATACTAATAAATTTTAAATGAAGCTTAGAAAATCTCGAAAATTTACAAAACAATTCTCAAAAATTTTAATTTTATTGTTTGTTTGAAAAATAAAAGTAACTAAATTTTTTATAATCTTAAAATTTTTAAGAAATTTTTAAATTTTAAAATATTGAATTTAGTTTGTTTTCTGAAATAGAAAACAAATTCATTTTTTTACAGTCAAAATTAATTTTAATTTTTTTTAAAAAAAAAATCCGATAATTTATTTAACTTCTTTCCTAAAGATTACAAATAAAATTAGAAAACTTTCGTATTTTCACTTAGATTTTGGAATTTTTTAAAATTTTGTTTGAAAATTATTAGTATTTTAATTAAAATAAATAAAGTTTGGGTATTAAAATGGGCAGAATTTTAAAAGTGTGTATATTAAAATGAAAAAATAATTAATTAGAGTATTAAAATGGATAACGTAAAAGTTTGGGTATTAAATAGCTTAATGAAATTTAGTTGGGGTATTTTTATGAAATTTTCCCAATTTAATATTTGTTTCTCTTATTGTCTCAACATAACCTGTCTCAAATCTCTTATGAATTTACTTTAAGAAGGATGTATCAATCTCAGTTTAGTGTAAACATAATCTTCTAGATGTTTCACTTAATGTTAAATTAGAGATTCTTTAACTCTTCCTCTCGACATGATTATACTACACATTTACCAATCTCAAATGAATCTTATTTTTGAATCAACAACATACCCTACACGGGTCATGTATTCTTTCTTAGATCCGTCTAAGTTTTGAGACTTATAAGAATATAATACAATAAGAATTTTAAATTGCATTCTTATATGCAATAACATTATGTACTCTTCCAGCTCATTCATATCTACCCTCTTCTTTAATCTTTTATAAGATTTATACTACCTTGTACTGTACTTTGTTTGTTATATTTAGGTTGTAACTTGAAAAGTTGTGAATTATATACTTGGATAATTATTGAATCGCCGTGCTTTCCTTAAAGAGTATTTCGACCTATTCCAGCCCTTGGGTTACACGAAATCCCTTTGTAAGATAAGACAATCAAAGTCTCACTCTTGTTCTAAGCTAAGATACAAGAGAAACAAAAAGAACTTTATTGTTTATATGTGTTTCTTCAAAGTCTTTGATGATCTTTGAACAATGAATCTTTTTCACTCTTACTCTCTTACTAACTATTGGTTTCTGATTTTTTTATCTCATTTTCCAATGCCTACATCTCTTTATATAGAGAGTGAAGAGTTGCAACGAATAGTTGCAATGGTTAAACAAAAAGTTGCAAAGGTTAATGAAGAGTTGCAATATTTAGCAAAGAGTTACAATGGTTAATCACCAAGGGGTGCAAACATCAATATGGTTATTACCAAAGGTTGCAATCATTAATAATTGCAATTGTTTATATAAACAATTGCAATGGTTCATATAAAGCCTTGCACCCTTTCACTTAAATATATAACAATCCTCCCCCATTTAAGTGTAATCATAGATTCATTAAATAGTTAATACATATATCAAACTCATGCATAAATAAAAGTGTTTGAAGAATTGAATTTTCATCTTAGTGTATTACACATTCCAAATATTCGAGAATTAGGATGTCCTACAGATTGAATCCCTCAACCCTTTTGAGGCACATGAAGATAATACACACACATGTATTTTCACACTACTCTAAGTGCTATACTTGACACTATTATAAGCTATGTGTCCCTATCCATTTATGAGTGCATACAAAACCAAGTCTCAGCTTATTGAAGCGGCATCACCTCAGACTCATATAGGTAAATACTTTTAAGTCATGCACCTACAAACGCACTTTTTTCAAAGTATTTATTAAGACTAATATTTCAGCCTATCCCTTCTTGCAGGTCCAAGCACATACCTTGGGATAAAAAATGTGCTTCAATCTTTAAGTGTAGGCTTTCCACATTGAATTCAGCCTCTAATGTCGTATTAGAGGAGAATTGGGTATCCCACCATTAAAGATTTAAATGGACTTTAAAATCATCCCTTTAACCGACTTAATTACTAAGTCCCTAACTAATCGTTTTGTCAAATGATCAGCTAAATTTTGTTGAGACCGAACAAACTCAATTGTAATCACCCCGTGAGTGACTAGCTCACGTACTGCGCTATGTCTAACGTCCATGTGTCTAGACTTACCATTATACACTTGGCTATAGGTCATAGCCAAGGTAGTTTGACTATCACAATAGATAGAAATTGGTGATACTGGTTTCGGCCACAATGGAATCTCGTAAACTAAGTTTCTTAGCCATTCTGCCTCTTTTCCAGCAGCTGCTAATGCTACGAATTCCGACTCCATAGTCGAACTTGTAATGCAAGTTTTCTTCTTGGAAGCCCATGAAATGGCACCTCCCCCAAGCGAAAACACCCAACCACTTGTAGAAAAATGATCTTCTATGTTGGTAATTCATCTTGCATTTGAATATCCTTCTAATACCAAAGGAAATCCGACATATGACAAACCATAATTAATGGTTCCTTTCAAATACTTGAGCAACCTTTGAAGGCTTGCCAATGTTGAGTACTAGGATTTATAGTGTATCTACTCAACCTTCCTACAGTGTAAGCTATATCTGGCCTAATGCTCGTCATGGCATACATTAAGCAGCCAATCACTTGTGAATACTCGAGTTGTGATACTGCTTGTCTTGTATTAAGCATAAGCTTCACACTTGCATCCATGGGAGTGCTCATTGGAGAACAATTCTCACAATTGAACTTTTAAATAATTTTCTTAATGTAATGAGATTGTGTCAAGGATAGTCCTTTTTTTACGTTTGATTCTAATTCCAAGAATCACATCCGCCTCTCCCATGTCTTTCATTGCAAAATTTGATGACAAAAATTCTTTTGTAAGCTCTACTGTCTAAGGTCAGTACCAAAGATCAACATGTCATCAACGTAAAAGCAAATGATTACTCCATTACCATATTCATCAAATTTGCTATATAAGCACTTATCCGATTGGTTTAACTTGAAACCACTTGATAAAACAACCTCATCAAACCTTTGATGCCACTGCTTAGGTGCTTGCTTTAGCCCATACAATGACTTGATCAACTTACACACCTTATGCTCATTACCACGCATAACAAAACCTTCAGGCTGCTTCATATACACCTCTTCTTCCAAAATACCATTTAAGAACAATTTCTTAACATCAATTTGGTAAATCACAAGGTTATTAATTGCTGCCAAAGCTATTAATAATCTTATAGAAGAGATCCTAGCAACTGGAGCATATGTATCAAAATAATCAATACCTTCCCTTTGTTTAAAGCCTTGAATAACTAATCGGGGTTTAAACTTGTCGATTGATCCATCAAATTTCATCTTATTTTTGAAGATCCATTTGGAGCCTAAAGGCATGCAACCGGGTGAGAGATCCGACAAGATCCAAGTATTATTTCCCTTGATGGAGTCCATCTCATCATTTATTGCTTCTTTCTAAAAGGCAACATCTTGAGACTTCATAGCCTCACTATAAGTTCCTGGATCATTACCAATATGATAACAATATGAGTGTTGGAAACCAATCTCATCTCTTGATCCTTCAACTAAATATATTTGAAAATCAAGACCAAATGATTTTTCAATTCTTCCTCGCTTGCTCCTACGAAGCATAGGTGACATGTTAGGAGGCACAATAGTTTCTTCTCCTCTACTAGTTCCATTTGAACTTGAAACAAAATCTTTGGTATAAGTATAGATGAAAACCGAGTTTCATCAAATATTGCATCTCTTGATTCAATGACAGTGTGAACTGCTATTGAATCATTAGATTCTATTACATAAAACCTATAAGCCTTGGAATGCTCTGCATATCCGATAAAAATGCAATCAATACCTCTCTCTCCCAAATTTTTAATCTTGGGTTGGGGTAGTCTTACAACTGCCCTACATCCCCAAACTCGAAGATAATTTAAGTTTGGTTTTCTCTTATACCAAAGTTCATAAGGGGTAAGTTTGTTCTTTTTGTTCAGAACTCTATTTAATAAATAGCAAGTTGTTAACATGGCTTCACCCCAAAATCCATCACTTAATCCCGAGTAAGATAACATGGAATTAACCATTTCTTTTAAGATTCTATTTTTCCTTTCTGATACACCATTTTGTTGTGGTGTATACTGAGCCGTAGTTTCATGAATAATGCCTACGAATTGGAAAAATACAGGATCATAATACTCTCCACATCTATCGGTGTGTAACTTCTTAATCAAACCATTTTGTTCGAGTTCAACCTCGGTTTTATAAACCTTAAATCTATCTAGGGCTTCATCTTTAGTATGTAATAAATACGCATAACAGAAACGAGAATAATCATCTATGAAAGTGACAAAATACTGCTTGTTTCCTAAAGATGGTGTAGCATGCAAATCACATATATCACTATGTATAAGTCCTAGCATTACAGAATTTCTTTCAATGCTTTTAAATGGGTGCCTAATTATTTTTGTTAGCATGCAAGTACTACATTTTTCTGATTCTATATCAAAAGTAGGAATCAATCCTTCTTTAGACATATTAATCATACGATTATAATGAACATGACCTAATCTAGCATGCCATAGAGAACTATCATTTATGCTAGAACTTGCCATACAAACAAAACTGGTTACTTTATTAACTTTATTAATATTAAGCATAAACATTCCATTACAGAAATATCCAAATCCAACAAACATACCACATTTCGATAATATGTACTTACCAGATTCATACACTTGTTTAAAACCATATTTATTTAAAATACTACCAGAGACTAAGTTTTTTCTAATTCAGGGTACATAAAGTACATCCTTGAGATCAAGGGTTTTTATAGAACTAAACTCTAACACCACTCTTCCACGACCTAGGATAGGGGCAGTTGACTCGTTTCCCATATAAAGTACGGATCCATCTTGAAATTGCTCATATATAATGAACCATTCACGATCCCTGCAAACATGTGTTGTTTCACCCGAGTCAATTCACCATGCCACTTCATCATCCTGCACATAAAATGCCTCATAAATCTTTGATACATAATTCACATTAGAATATGGTTTAAAATCAGAATTTGACCTTGATGAGTGGATGGACCTTGGTCCTTATACCCTTGTCCCAAACGGTTCTGTCCCGTTTTATTCTTATCCTTCCTTGCTCGGTAATCATGACTTAAGTGACCCGGTTTGTTACAATTCCAACAAATGCTCTTGAGCCTTTTGTTAGATCCATTGTAAGTGTTGTTATTAAAGGAATGTTTCTTCCAATTTTTCTTAGAACTCACACCTTCCTCCATCATATTGATGGCAGAAGTACCAGTCTCATTATTTTTGGGTTTTTCACCCTCTTGCGCCCTTAGAGATTCTTCTATGCGCAAGTGGCTGCCAAGTTGTACAAGAGACAACTCTTCCCTTTTTGTGTGTTTAACATGTGTTTAAAATCTTTCTTTGAAGGTGGTAATTTATCGATGATACTCGACACTGAGATGGATTAATCCATCTTCATGTTGTGTTGCGAAAATTGACCTAGTATACGAAGCAATTCATTGTATTGCTCCATAAATGGTCTAGAATCAGACATCTTGTAATTATTAAAATTACTAACAAGGAACTTCTTGCTAGAAGAATCCTCAACCATGTACTTTGATTCTAACGCATCCCACAACTCTTTTGCGGATTCGACATTCTGATAAACATCAAAGAGAGGATCTGACATACCATTGAGAGAACAGACATACCAGCCATAATTCACAAGAGAATACTCTTTAAGATTGGTGGTTATATTTAGGTTGTAACTCGAAAGTTGTGAATTGTATACTTGGATAATGATTGAATCGCCCTGCTTTCCTTAAAGAGTATTTCGACCTATTCCAACCCTTGGGTTACACGAAATCCCTTTGTAAGATAAGACAATCAAAGTTCCACTCTTGTTCTGGGCTAAGATACAAGAGAAACAGAAAGAGTTTTAGTGTTTATATGTGTTTCTTCAAAGTCTTTGATGACCTTTGAACACTGAATCTTTTTCTCTCTTACTAACTATTGGTTTCTGATTTTTCTATCTCATTTTTCAATGCCTACATCTCTTTATATAGAGAGTGAAGAGTTGCTACTAATAGTTGCAATGGTTAAACCAGGAGTTGCAAAGGTTAATGAAGAGTTGCAAAGTTTAGCAAAGAGTTACAATGGTTAATCACCAAGGGATGCAAACATCAATATGGTAATTACCAAAGGTTGCAAGCATTAATAGTTGCAATTGTTCATATAAACAATTGTAAGGGTTCATATAAAGCCTTGCACCCTTTCACTTAAATATAGAACATATTCACAATAAGTTTCTTTCATCTTTAGATGATTGAACCATATTTTTTCTGTATTACCATCTTTATTTTATAAACTTCAAGTGAAAGTATGAGTTCTAAAAAGGAATTTTTTGGATCTTGACTTTATTTATATCCACATTCACGTCTACAACCACTTTTATGTTCACTTTATTGACCAGTACAATTTATATAGATTTTTTCTCAATATAAAGTGTCCTATTCTTTTCAAGATAATTGATCATAATCAACTAGACGTGATTTGTCATCTTACATTGATAGCTCATTTTGTTTTCTCAGTCTCAAGGATATAAAATATAGTTATAAATTTCTTTAATCTCTTTCTCAATCGTGTGTCTACTGGAAAACATTACTTGTGTGAAAACTATATTTTCCAATATATATATATATATATATATCATTAAAAATTTCTTCAAGAAATTTTACTTTTAAATTTAACATCCAATATAGTTAAAATTTATTTACAGATTTTAGGTCTTGTAATCTTTAGATGCGAAATTCATAATGAGCTTTAGGTAATCATATTCAGGTGATCATACATTTTCTGGATTGTTAGCCAAAACTTATAAATCTTTTAAGGTCAAGTCTTAAACTCAAACTCATCATATAATATAGTGGTAATAAAATATTAGTAATCATATTTACAGATTTCGGGTCTTGTAATCTTTAGATGCGAAATTCATAATGAGCTTTAGGTAATCATATTCAGGTGATCATACATTTTCTGGATTGTTAGCCAAAACTTATAAATCTTTTAAGGTCAAGTCTTAAACTCAAACTCATCATATAATATAGTGGTAATAAAATATTAGTGATATGTATTATCATAATTATCTTATTTATTATGATATAAATAAATTTTATATAGAAGTTATTTCATTCAATACATATTTACTAGTATGCAATTAACCATCTATATATTGACTAGGTCTCAATTAACTAATCAAATTTTCAATTAACCATATATATAAAGCATGACACAATAAAACTTATCTCAATAAGAAGGAAATGAAGTGGAGGGAAGATCTAATATGATGATGGTCAAACCACTTTGCAAAAATCTCACCTTATATATATATATAACTCTGAAACTTCAAAATTTTGCTCATCGAAACATAGCCATCACATTAGTCAATATCAATATGTAAAAAATTATACAAATATAACATATAAAATCATGCTTGCGAAAGAACTTATTTATACACAATAGATACTATAATTGTATCATCTAGTAGCAATTTATTAATAGAGAAATAAGATAGATGAAACCCATTAATTAGTAAAGCATACATATGTACAATATATAGCTAGTTCTAACACCATATCAAACAAACTTGTAAATATTATATTTATATTACCATAATTATAAATATATTAGATCTCAACAAAATTGATGTGCGACTTAAAATCTGGCGAGTCAAATAGTAGTAGATGTTTTGACATAATCTTTAAACTAACAAAACGAAAGCACTACTCCTAATTGAAGCGTGACATGAATGATATTTAAAACACCAAACCAGGTTCGCTTACGATTCAATAATGTGATTCTGAAGCATATCAATACTTATCTCTTTTAATAATGAAGATGAGAGTGATCTGAGATGTCGGAGAAAAACGGTTCGTAATCGTTTGCTCCGGTCATGATGTCCAATTTTTTTTTTGACAAGAATTGACAACACAAACCTGAAAATTAGAGAGATCGGTGTCTCTCGATGGAAACAAATGAATAATTAGTTTAAAATTTTAACAACGGTTTATTAAATTAAAACCAACTCACATGATAATGAAACAATAACAGTCATGAGAACAAATATAGTAAAATTGCTATGATAGAAGCATAATTCAAAGTCATCGTACTATGTTATCGAAAGACTCCTACTCACTTTTCCTAGTGATTTATTAAATTAATAAAACCAGATCGATAACAATATTCGAAAAGTGACTACGTACGTAGTTTTCTTTTAGGTATGAATAATAAGCGATGGCGTATGACCAAACAATAACTATTGTAATATAACAAATCAAATTTAAATATAGAACATATCTCAAAGTCTGTCTTGGTAGACAAAGCAGTCATAGACATCACAACTAGCATAGACATCTCTTTCATATTAATTGAAACATAGAAGATCCGAGAGATTGAAGTGAGACGGCGGACTGAAAAAACTAAACGTGCGCCACTAAGGGTTATTGCTCAGACGGGTAGATTTAAAATTCTACTCAGCGGCTCGAGTTTCGTGTTAATAACGTGTTATAAGTAAATAAGAGAAGAAAATTGATATGTATTATTCCATAAGTAAAAAATCTTTTATATAAGATTACAATAGCTTATGAACCAAGTAGAACGTGAGGAACAACTAGACTTGACAAGTTTGCTCGGACGGTTAGGTTTTAGATTTTACTCAGCGGCTTGGGTTTCGTGCTGATAACATGTTATAAGTAAAGAAGAGAAAAGAGAAGTGATATGTATTATTCCATGAGCAAAATATCCTTTATATAGATTATGTCAAAACACAGGTCAGTTGTTAGACGAAAGAAAGAAAAAATGAAGAAAGATAACAGAAACTAACAGAATAGCCTATGGGAAGGAACTCATAAGGCGGATGGTCAAGAATATAATTAGTATGAAAATGGAATATGAGGTATAAGATCTGATGGTAATTTGAAGCAATGAGAAAAAAAGGAAGTACGCAAGGGTGAAGTTGTAACATCAAGTGATGGTAAGTGATATGTGCTTAAATTATCCTAGAGCTACTAATTAAGCTCTCAAATAAGAGGTTAAGCTGTAGTAGTAAGGGATCAAATCTACAGAGAGCGATAACACATAATAGATTTGATAAAATTGACTTAGTTATGCTAGGCAATTAATAAAACTTAGAATATGTAATTAGAAAGATTGTTGGTTTGTGAACAGTTAAGGAAAATAGCATTTAGGGTTTTCAGGTAGTGAATTATAATGGATAGAATCGAAGGGTTTTTCAATTATAGAACAAGAATTCAATTAGTAAAGATATCACAAGTAATATCTATCCTATGGCTAAGCTCAAAGTCTACAACTTTCGTGTGGAAATTCAGAATGACTGTCGATTAATGGTATGCAAACATCATCAATCGATGGCTTTCTTAATCAAACATTAAACGTTCAGATTAGACTGGTTCACTTAGAATTATTAGATCATTCTCTCGATTGTATCTAGTAATTTAAGCTCAACGGGATTTTTTCAGGTAACGATCTTACTCTCACAGTGTCAATTATCCTAAGATTTAGGTTCTAGGTAGATAATGAGGAACACATGCAATAAGTACAATTGTGATGACAAATTTAATAATCACCCTAAATTTTTTATTGTTTGGCTAATTAATCAAAACCATTAATAAACCCTAAATCTAACAAGGGATCTACTCAGACATGATAGTTTTCACAAAAATCATAGAATGAATTGATTTAAATATAAAGCAATATGAAAACCAAAGGAGTTGCAAGAGGACTCTGAAGGAGTTCCTATCTTCCCTCCAATCCTAAAACTAAGAATAATGAATATAATAAAATGCAGCCATCAACAATGGCTTAGAAAACATAAATATAGGGTTTAAACTCATCCATGGGCATTCTGTTAATTTGTGGTGGCTTTTGGGCTTAAGTCGGTCATAAAATAGACTTTTCCCTTGTTCTGGCATCACTGTCGATCAACACTTTTTCATCTCCTCGACAGCTTCTCTCGCGAGGCAGATAAACCACTCTTCAGTAAAACATGAATAACTTTCGATCTAACTGTCAGATGGATCTCAAACCGGTGTCATTGGAAAGCTAACATAAATCTATATCTTGTGTCAAAACATCTCAATCTCACTGTGGGAAGGTCTCCATCCATAGATAAACTTTTGACACATCTGCGCAGTTCTGCATCTCAAAAAGCTCTAGAATCACCAAAGTTTTCCAATACGTACCTGAACCTGAAAACACTCTACAAAAGACTCCAAACCCATATAATAGACTATAAATAGGGCTGATATCATGGCCTAAGAGTGTTAAATATCAGGCCTTATCAGTAAGTAGATGTGCTTTTTCAGAATTTGAGGATGAATTCTATTGAGATGTAATAACCCTATATAAGAATAAGGACACAGACCGTCAAAGTGAGTCTTGGATAAAGGTTTTGATTTTTGAATGTGCGGTTAGCTCCTGAAAATAAGAGAGGCATTGCTAGGTTGCACGTTTAGAAATATAATAACATGATAATGACTCATGTCTGTGAGAAATATTGGGTAATATCATTTGGGTCTCGGCTCGAGGGGGTATAACATGTTTGTTATATATTGATGTTGTGATACATATACTTGTATGATTGTGTTATATCGTTTGGGTCTAGGCTCGGATGGTATAACATGTTTGAGCATGATTATAACGAGATTAACTATATCAACGGACTTCTGAAGACTTTAGTTGAGCAGTGATATGTGAGGTTCTGACATTCGAGGAGGAGTGTTTTGGGATTCATTGGTCAACCAAAGTACGTACCTTACCTAGGGCCATACAAAAATTAGTTTTGGGCAGTACACGAAGACATGGTGATAGAGTAGTTATTATCGACTGTATGGCTGCATGACAATGCACCCTTGCTATGCCTCTTCAGCCAAACTTGGGAAAATTTGTGATTAGGGTCGATGTGGGTGGTTAAGCCTATTCAATCAGATTTTTGACACTTATGTCTAGAGATGATGTGGGTGTGACGGTGGATTACCAATGGCAAGGGGAAGCCCTTGACCATCAATGATGATTTAACCACCCATGAAGGATGGATGCGTGATTTACTTGCTTGCTTTATTTTCCGCATTGCATATTGCTTAAAATATCCGATCTTTGCTTCTTGATGATTGGTGCATATTGGGGGAATGATTTAATTGGTTGGGAACCCTGACTCATTGATCAAATTAGTTTCTCATTAGACTTTTTTTTTGCAGATAACCATATGGGTAATTCGGGTTACGAAGGAGCTATGTTTCTAGAGTAGTGTTTCTGCATTTTGAAAAATTAACATGTAATAAGTTTGAAACTGTGCACCTTATATATGGTTGATGTTTTTTGAACCAAATTATTATATGAATAATAAAGGTTTGTGAAAATACTTGGGTTCCATATGATATTAGTCCTAGTCCGGGACGAACCAACTTACAGTTTCAAACTCGGGTTGCAAAGCCTTAACTGGAACTTTGGATTTGATCTCGAAACCTCTAGGAGAAACCTATTCTCAGACATTTGACCTTGAGACTTCGGATTTGATCTGAAAACTTGGTTAAAGTACTTTAGCTCATCGTGCATGTTCTTGCTTGATTGGTGCACGAAAAACTTATTAACTTTGACTTAAATCGGATCGGGGATGTTACAATACATATACTTCAAACCTGCAGAAAGTTTCTTGAGCTATAATTTGGATGCCTTTTCGAGAATCCAATCTCTTGGTTGCGTGAGGTGTCGAGCGACACTAGATGGGTGTCGATTGACACTGTTCGTTTGCTCGAGATCTTCGGTAGCGACCAGTTTCATTATTTGCTTGCTTGCATCCATAGTCTTCACATATTCAGCTGCCTAGCTATCCAGATACATTGATTCTTCTGTTGATGCAGCTGAAGCCATCTCCAAAAGATCTGTAGAACATATCTCTCTGAAGGTTTCCTTAGCTAGATTGGTGCACTGATCCAGGAAATATGTTTGACCGTCGATCATGGGTCTCTTAAACAGCTTGTCTATGTCAAAGTTCATCACATGATCACCCACATTCAAACCAATGCATCATCTTTTCACATCAATAATGGCTCCAGCTATGGCTAAAAGATGATTTTTCCAAGATAAGAGGATCTTTAGGTTCCTGCCCATATTTCAACACCACAAAGTTTGTGAGAATCAACCAATCACTGATTCTGATGGGCACATCTTCTAAAACACCTTCTGGGATTAGAACATATCTATCAACTAGAACTAGAGTGATTCTGGTATGCTTGAATTCAGTCAGCCCAAGAGTAACTGCTACTGAGTGAGGCATCAAATTCACATTGGAACCCATATCACATAAGGATTTTCGAAACCTCTAAGTGAGGATATTACTTTCCAACACAAAACAGCCAGGATGTGGAAGTTTTTATAGAATCTTCTCTTGTATCACAACACCGACTTGTTCAGAACACTCATCACACCTTCTTCAAGGCTTAGATTTTTGGTCACCATTCTCTTCACATACCACTTGATCACTGGGGAACTCCTAAAAACATCAATAATGGGCATGTCAACAATAATGTTTCCCATCATATCCTTGCATCTAGCATCCTCCAAGTCTTGTTTGGACTTCCTAGGATTCTTAGGAAGTTAAATTTAGGTTTGTAGACCCTCTCTTTTACTGGTGTTGGGGATATCGAAGATTGAATTTCTGTTCGAGAAGGGTGTCGACCAATACTCAAAGGGTGTATATCAACGCTTTGCGTAGCTGTCAACTCTTTTTTTTTAATGTCAGGCTTCTTTCTCGTTTTATCCTTGGTTGGAGTCTCTTTCTCGTGTTTATAGCCGGTGTCGAGCGACACGCATTGGTGTGAATCGACATTGGTTTCATTTCATCAAGGTCTTCATTTTTGACTTCTTAAAGTTCAGAAAATTCGTCTAAAGTGATACCTTTTCTTATGTAAAGAGCGAGTTGTTTCCTAATTTTCAGCGTGACAACATTAACAGAACACCTCAGATTAGTATCAGTTCTTCCAGAGAGGAATCCTTCTTCTCTTTTGACAAACCTAGCTGTTTGTGCAATTTCGCCATCTTATTTCTTGACATGGTCATTCAAAGCTTAGAATTTTTCATTCAAATTGTCATACATGGAGTCCACCTTCCAATTGAAATTGGAAACCATCTTCTGCTGTCCTGCCAGGATATGTCCCAACATGAACTCTAGCTTGACCTCTTGAAATGATAAGAAGCATAGTCTCTTTCCTTGTTACTAAATTTTGACCCTGAAAACCAGTTTCATCAACTTGATTCACTTATGTTTCTTCAGATCATTCATGTGACTCAAAAGTTTCAACCTTATTGCAAACTGAATTCGCTTCTTACCAACGAGAAGATCATGAACTGAATCTAACTTTCCTTTTACTTCAGCCATGTGAATTACGTCCATGTTTTTAGCAGACTTTCTTCTCTCAAGAACAAACATCTTGGCAATGATGCTGGTTGCAACATTTCAATGAGCCTTTTACATTCTTCAAGACTCTTGGTATTGAAGTTTCCTTCACTTGGAGAGTCTAGAACTGTTTGATATTTCCCATTGCTTCCTCTGAAGAAAATGCTGAGCAACTGAAATTCTGAGAAGACACGGTCTGGACAGACACTACAAGAAAACTCGTTCATTACTAGGACGGGTTTTCCTCGTTATTTCCTAGTAATGGCCATTTACTAGGAAATAACGAGGAAACGCGTTTCCTCGAAACATGTTCATCGTAAAGTCTTTTTCCTCGTAAGGTCCTAGCGAATTTACGAGAAAACGTTTCCTCGTAAAGGCGTGGTTAGCTTTTCCTCGTAAGGTCCTCGTAGGCTTTCCTCGTAAGCTCGTAGTAAGCTTTTCCTCGTAAGATCGTAGTAATAAATTACGAGGAACTTACTAGAACTAGTTACGAGGACATTACTTGGAAACCTTTACGAGGATTTTGCTTCGAAATGTTTTTTTCCCTATTAAAAAAAATAATTATAAATATAATTATTTTATTTTTTTAAAATAAAAAAATCAAATTATAAATAAAAAAATGTTATGAATCAGATGGAAATGGATGCAATAACCGAGTAGATTGGGCCGTGCTTATCTCGACAATGAAGATGGGCCAGACGGGCCGAAAGGAATCTAAATCAAGCTCAAAGGAATATACCATCTTGGATGGATAAGGACCAAGACTTTCCATTTCTCTCTTGGTTTATGTTTTCCATTTATCCTTATGTAAAGCCCTCCCACATCGATTAGAATGATGGGGATGTCGGCTGGGCCTCTAGTATATATATGTATCCCCATTGTACTTATTTGACACACAAGAAAGTAATAAGATATACAATTCCCCTTTACGTTTCACAACACGTTATCAGCACGATAGCCTCCCAAAACCCTAGCTAAACCTAGCCGTCTAAAACCCTAAACCTAAAGTCTGAAAACCTCCATTGATTCTTCACCAAAAGTTTTCATCATCAAAGAAATTTAAATCTCCTCTCAATCGAACCATCCGCAGCACATCCTAGCCGGCGAACCACCCTTACCCGCAGAAGTACCTACCCGCGTACGTACCATTCCGCATACGCAAACCTTACCCGCATAAACCTTAACCCCGATACCTACACGGAGGTTACCTGCGACAGAAGCTTACCCGCATAAGCCCTTACCCGCATCCGTTCCAGGCGATCCACGAAACGACGAACGAACACCCGACATGAAACACTCAGACGACCACGATTCAACCCATCCAGAACCCGATACGATGGAATCACCATACAGCCGAAGCAGACCCGATAGAGGTTACTTGACTCATCCAAGAACCAAACCCTACGCCCGAGTACACACACCATCCGCGATAACAATTACCTCCGCGGACACACGATCACTATCCCAACGAGAATCATCACCCGATAGTGGTTACCCGATTGATCCACACCCCAACGATCAAAGGCACTCATCCAGCACCCGATACACATCAATCCTCCACCCGATAGCAGCCCACACCACACGACCCACGTACCAGCACCCAGGGCACCCGATACTCACCAAATCATCACCCGATAGGACACAGGAATCTGCGACCAGCTCGTACACACCCCACGACCAGTCCAGCTCATCCGGTGGTCCATTCCAACCCGATTGGAGACAAAAGGTAAAATCGATCAAAACCCTAATTTACAAATTGATCGATAGAACATTACTAAGTTGCTGGATAGATTAGAGAACATCATCCTGATCATCTAGGGAACACATCCGATTGTTTGAATTCATTGATTGTTTGAGTAGTCTTATTGAAAATCATATAGAAACCTGGTGATAGGATTGTTTAAAATCTTAAACCTAAACCTAATTTTAGAGACTCTAAACTTAAAATTGAAATTGATTAACTGTTTGATTGCCTTCTTTGTTTGTTTGATTGATAACCTAGAATATAGTTACTAGGATTGTTTAAAACAAAACTCTACAACTATTTCAAAATTAAAATCGACCAATATGGTTGTAGAAGCTAAACCCTAGAAGTTTATAAGGATTAACCGATCATATAGGATTGATAGATGCATTGCATTATAATCATACTGGCCGTATGGCAATGCATGATCATAAAACCGGCCATTGTTCATTGATTCATCTTGATTGAAATTGAACTTAGAAAACAAATTGCTAGGTTGCTAATATATGAACCCTAGTCTAAGGAATCGCCAAACCCCTAAGGTCCATATCGACCACTAAACCTAATGGCGATCTAACTAGGTACACTAGATAATATGTTATGATTGCTTGAATGATTTCTTTTAATGCATATAACATAGAAACTAAATTTCTAGACTGATAATTTACACAAGTATGAACCATAAACCTGAAACCTAATAAGAACTTGATTAGATTTACTAGATCAGAACTTGATTAGGTTTACTGATCATAAACAAAGTAAGTTTACCAATCATAATTGGAATAGGTTTATAAAACCGAAATACATACTTGTTTAAAACTAAAGGTTATAAAACGAGCATCATAATCATATTGATTGCATGACATGCATATAGAAAACATCTTTTAAAGATTGTCATGAACTTACTATGAATTCATATGTCAGATGTCGAGATTCGAGCCTAGAGACTATGCCGTCTTAACTCCCTCAGGAGATAATTATTTGGAATGGGCATTAGACACTAGAACCCGCCTCAAGTCTAAAGGACTTTGGGGATATGTCACTCATGGCAAAATCGGGATTGAAAGTGAAAGGCATAGAACAATATCCATCATGCGCTATCATCTCACTGAAGAGTTGAGAGATCAACACTCCCATATTGATGATCCCCGTGACCTGTGGATAATTTTAAAATCCAGATACATTGTAGAGGCACGTGAGAAAGCCACACTAAATTGGGAGAATCTCAAACTCAAGGATTTTGAATCCGTGGACGATTATAATGATGCTTTGACATACATTGTCCGCAGTCTCAAACTATGTGACGTAGAAATCACCGATAAAGATCGGTTCGAGAAAACTCGTTCCACAATCTCTGCTAAGGACCGTGTATTGCTATACAGGCCTAAGGGTTTCAACTCTTATCATGATCTAATTGATCGAATAGCAGCAGATGAGAAAAGAAGGCGTGAGACCAAAGAGGTCATCGACAGAGTCGATAAAGCCATAAAAAGGCAAAAGGAGATTAGACTCCAGGAAGCCAATAAGGCTAGAGATGATCAAGATAAAGCCGATATGGCCGCATGGAAACATATGGATTGTGAGGCCGGTCTATACATAGACTAAAACTCTCGACATCATGACTTCGTGTTTTATTGATTTCATTGTTTTGATTTTGTGTTACTTTGAATTCATGTTTTACTTATGATTTGCCTTTACTTAGAGTACTTGTCGTTTACTATTTTATAATGAAATTATCTTGGTTGATTTGCTTGATGATTTCCTGATGACAACATGAGTATGGTTAACACCACAAATGGCATTACCTGAAAGGCACGAATTCATTCACCTAAGTACCCATTGAGTTATATACCTCAGTATATACGGTTTCCATATCATACCAATGGGCAAAAGAAACATCAGTTTCGAAAATTACTAAGCCTTATAAGGAATGTGGTCAAAGACTATACACTCTGATCTAAACTATGCTAAGGATCAGTATAAGACGAGCCAAAGAGCCGTGGTAATACCACACGATTCTACACTTAATGGCATGACCGGATTAGCCATCCGAGTCCAAAACTTGATGCATAGAATATAAAGGCACAAAGAGTTATCCAATAAAATCTCACGTTGTGTAACATGTACACAAGGGAAACTCATCTGGCTACATTGCCCTAAGCATCTCGAAATTATAAGTATGTTTATGAGGGGGAGTGAGGACAAATCCCGTGGTCCATAAACACACTAAATCTCGTGTACTATGCTTATAGGACATCATGAATAAACATGTGAAAATGATATGCATCAGGCCATATAAGTGAGCATAGATATTCTCATCTCAGGTTAAGGGTCATAAACCAGACATACACCATCTTAAGGAAATCTGAGTATTCCACCACAGACATATGTGCTACTTAAGATGGAACCTCCGCAGAGGATTGAGGATGAGAATATATGTTGGATGGGAGTGCGACTTTCTCCCACAAATTATAACAAACTTTGAGCCAAAATATGGGTGATCAGATTAAGTGGCCAGGTTCACGGATTGCCTCAGTAATCCGACCATCCAACATTAAAAGAGAAAGTTATAAGCTGGTAAAGAGAATGGTATCAACCATGAATAGAATGGTATTAACCATCAGTGTCTTGGCAAGATCCTCGGACAAGCAAAGATAAGACGTCCAGAACTAATAAAACTAGATGCCAGACACATTGACCCTAAAGTAATACCAGCCGGCACCAAGAGAATTGTTGTCCTAGTAGAGACACAATCAAGTTGCTACAGAGTCTATACAAGATAGACCAATATGTTCCATAACATGAAACCAAGAGGAAATAAAATGGTGCATGAAATTTCCTGAGGTTATAAATGGAAACCATTCCAGACAAAGACATGGTCGACCACAATACAAGATACCACACAATGGAATTTGGGGCGCCAAAATCCATGGTACTTAAGGTGGTTTGGAACGCCAAAACACCAAAGTATTGGAGGTAATAAGATTGCAATCTACTATGACATGTCTGGATCACAATGGAACGCAGAAAAGGTATCGATACCAATGATATAAGAATGCATATACAAAGTAGCACTTGAATGTATAAAGCCGAGGATCATCAACCCACATGAGAGTAATCATACTCACGAGATGCGTGGGGGTTTATAGGTTAAAAGAACCTATTGAAGCGATGGACGTATTGGCCATAGAACGCCATCAAACCAGTGAATGGGGTCGTGTGAGTAGAAAGAAAACCGTGAGATAAAGGACATGGTCACATGATCTAAGACGTGCATGTTCCTGTTTACAGCATTTGAATATAGCTGATTACACAAGGTTACTCACAGAGACCAAGGAACAAGTTATAACAGATATAAGATTTGTGGTGGATGCTACTACAATGAAATGTCTTAAAGAAATGACGTGTAGTAAGCTGTACATTAATCACTGGATAAAAGTACTAATGGTACCACAAGATGAGAAAGAAATTCTCAAGAACGGCTTTGTTCCTTAGCCATCCAAGAACTGATACAGCTGCAGCTGCTTATGATAATTATTGAATGAGTTCCACGAGGACCATCATTATCAGTTCATGTATTCATTATAAGAATGAAATTCCTTGTGCTCACTAACCAACTTGAAAGAAAGTTGATCAATTCTAAAACGATACAATTTATCGATTTTGATCCTAGACATGTTATGATCATAACGTTTGAATCCTCAGATCCTAGCTTATATGGTTCATGGTTATTTCCTAAACCAAAACATATTGAAAGAAAAATGAAACGGTTATAAAAGAACAATTGGTTCTATCCATATCGACCATAAGTCGTTTGTAAGAACTATGGTCGGAACTCATTGATTTGGAAATGGTTGAACATACAACCATGGTCTAAGGACCTGAACCAAACCGAATGTCCGTACAAGACCAGAATGGTCGAAGGATAGACGGAATCACTTCATTCCAGTCGGCCCATATGTGGTGCAAGTAATGACCAAATAGTCATAATGGCCACGGTTGGGAACAGGATTATTATGTCGACCAAATGGTCACTATATGGTTATCATGTGCAAGGTACCTACGAGCCTATCTAAATACGTGGCCAAGGAAACCTCGGATATAGACCACATGATCCTGAAACCAGAATGGTCGATCATACGGCTGCAGCAGTAAAGCTGACCAAATGATCGATTAAAGCCATTCGACCAAGGAGCCTTACGGCCGATGAACCGTTCATTATATAGTAAAATGAACGAGAGATAGTTATGATTGATCATACGGTCTTTAAGACCATGAAGGTCAAGAAACCTATATCTATGGACGTGGTCAAGAAAGAAGATCATGACATACATTATCCGACCACGAATGCTAAGACCCTTGGTAAAATTACCAAATGGGCAACCATTGTTTCAAATGGATAAGCTTATTCTATATCAAAGTGATATAGTAATCATAACCATAATCCATCAGCTTGCATATATCTATGCTTAATTCAAACTGCAGCTGATGATGAAGATAGGTAATGGTAATGGTAAATGGTAAACTTGTACTTCGTTCTTTACTTACATAACGAAAGGTTGAAAGTTTATTTACACTAACCATACTAACAAACCCGGAAAGGGAAAGTTATTTTGCAGATTCAACTTTGTTTGATTATGAACAGGTTATGATTCCACTCATGGAAGCTTCACAACTTCATGAAGGATATAGGCACTAATCATGATCGCAGATGATATTCAGTCACCCGGAAGTTTGGGCATCCGTGTAGCAAACAAGGGTATACCGTCCAGAAGTGTATTGATCATACCTGATCCAAAGGGATTGATGTGGTCGATGGGTCCAAGCCACGTAGCTAATAATGATCCAGGGTTATAACAACCCAACCGCCGATGATCTGGTCGATAGCGGCTCAACCGCTGATAGCAACTCAACCGGACAACATGATGGTTCGACCGAGAATCATAAAGGCAAGAAGAGATGATCATGCGGAATTACATATATTAAGAAGAAGCATGTCCAACTGAAAGGCAACCTGTAAATGGCAAAGGGACACGCATGAAGATGACTTCTAAAACTATGGATCAGAACGTATGAAAGGAAGTCAAGTATCAAGAAATACTAGTATAGTCAAGTGATGGTCACAACCGATTCACTCCAACCAACCTCTGCTCACAGAAGGTGGTTCACGAGACCAGAAGACTGAAGAATCTATGGTGATGCATTCATCAGGGGGAGTAATACGGTTGTACTCTTTTTCCTGTCTATGGCTTCCCTTTTACCACAATGGGTTTTGGGTTTACCATAGGGAGGTTTTAACGAGGCAACATACCAAACGTATTATGAGCTCATTATGGTTATAACATCCAAGGGGGAGTGTTATGAATCAGATGGAAATGGATGCAATAACCGAGTAGATTGGGCCATGCTTATCTCGACAATGAAGATGGGCCAGACGGGCCGAAAGGAATCTAAATCAAGCTCAAAGGAATATACCATCTTGGATGGATAAGGACCAAGACTTTTCATTTCTCTCTTGGTTTATGTTTTCCATTTATCCTTATGTAAAGCCCTCCCACATCGATTAGAATGATGGGAATGTCGGCTGGGCCTTTAGTATATATATGTATCCCCATTGTACTTATTGACAAGAAAGTAATAAGATACACAAGAAAGTAATAAGATACACAATTCCCCTTTACGTTTCACAACAAAAAATAAAAAATAAAATATTTTATAAATAACTAAATAATATACAAAAAGTTTTAAAATTCATAATATACAATTAAAAATAAAAAAAAAACTATGGATGCTGGTCGTGAAATTGCTGAACGAACTCGTCGTCCTGGCTCGGCAAATCCTCTCCATAGTTGGTTGCCGGCTGTGACTGTGATGGTGGATGCTGTTGGGTTGGAATCCCTCCGCGTTCCCGTCTCTGACGCAACATCTCCTCCAAATGCGGGTTTCTAACCGCCATAATGTCAAGGACATCAGTGAGAGAAGTCACATGCTCGGTGAGCGAAGACAACTACGAGCGTAGCTGAGCATTGACATCGTGCTGCTCCTGATGATAAGACGATGTCGCTGCAGGGACATCGTTAACCGAGCCAATCCCGATGATACGCCCCTTTTTCCTAGGGGCGACCTGTAAATAAAAATATTAATAACATTAAGAAATTTTTTTTAAAAATATTAAAAATTAATAGTAAAACAAATTATTTACCTCCTCGTAAATCTTATCCACTTCAACAGTGGATAATATGACTCGAATCCCAGTCTGCTGAGTCAGCTGGGTCTGGCGTTCATCAACTCGGGCAACAGCCTCGTTGTAGATCCGCTCGGAAGCAGGATCTACAAACTGCCCAGCCTTGTTCCGGTGGGTCCTCTCGGAAGCAGGATCTATATTTTTTATTTTAAAAAATCAAAATATTAATTCCCCGTATAATTTAAAAAAACACTAAATAAAAGTAAACCAACCAAATCTAAATTCCTAAACTAACCACCTAATCTAAATTCCCTAAACTAACCACCTAATCTAAATTCCCTAATCTAATCACCTAACTACGAATTAGAGAGAACCTTTAGAGGATTTAGAGAGAAGGTTACTAGCAAATGAGAAACCAGATTGCTCGAGTATATATAAGGAATTTTGTTTCCTCGTAAAGCCCTAGTAATTTTACTAGGACCTTACGAGAAAATATCTATGCCCGTGTTTTTATTTCCTCGTAAGGTCCTCGTAATGGTTGTACTAGGGCTTTACGAGGAAAACCCTTTACGAGGAAATAGCTATGCCCGCGTTTTTTTCCTCGTAAAGCCCTAGTAACACCTTACTACAACATTAAGAGGAAACGGCTATGCCCGTGTTTTCTATTACTAGGGCTTTACGAGGAAAGAGTTTATAAATCCCTGAACTCGAAACCCCAAACCCCAAACCCCAAACCACAACTTCCTTAACTTATAACCTCTTCTACAACCAAACTCCTAACCTCTTCTACACATAAACCCCAAACCCCAAATGCAAATTGATTTTGTGATTAAACAAACTTAAAACATATATAATCCAAAATCATTTTGTGATTAAACAAACTTATAAACATACATAATTCATTCGGATACATTGTCGTAATCTGTTGAAACATCATCATTTTCTAAAAACTCGTCGTCTACACCTTCGTCCGTTGAACAACGCAGACTTTTTTTCTGATGAAAGTCTGAATATTGAAACTGGAACTTGCCCATTGCTTTTTATATGTAGCTCACTCCTTGAGCAGATATCGGGTAAGTCCAACCTTGATTTTACGTTGTCTTTCGTCTTCCCTGGGACATTCAATATAGTGTTCATCATGTTCTCAAAAAAGTTCTTCTCTATATGCATCACATCGAGGTTGTGGCGCAAAAGAAGATCTTTCCAATATGGCAATTCCCAAAATATACTCTTTTTGTGCCAATTGTGCTGAACACCATAAGAATCAGGCATATTACTGGGAACATGCCAATTCCCACCACGAGGAGCCGTTTCTAAAGCACAGTTGTAATCTATTTGTGCTTCGATTTGTTCTCCAGTTAAATATGGAGGAGGAGTGTCTCTGACAACCCTTTTGTGCATGAACAATTTCTTGTTTCTTCGGTATGGGTGGTGAATGGGAAGAAATCGACGGTGACAATCGAACCAACTAGTCTTCCTACCATGCTTCAACTGAAACGCATATGTCATTCCATTACAATATGGACAAGCTAATCTCCCATGTGTAGTCCACCCAGACAACATACCATATGCAGGAAAGTCACTTATGGTCCACAAAAGCATCGCTCGCATCGTAAAGTTTGTTTTCGTTGAACAATCATATGTCCTCACCCCTGTTGACCACAAATCTTTCAACTCTTTTATCAGTGGTTGTAGAAAAACGTCGAGAGATATTTTTGGATGTTTTGGACCAGGTATTAATATGCTCATGAATAGAAACTCTCGTCGCATGCACATCTCCGGTGGCAAGTTATATGGTGTAAGAAAGACCGGCCACAATGAATATTGTCTCCCAGACATTCCAAATGGACTAAATCCATCAGTGCATAATCTAAGATACACATTTTGGCTATTGCTAGCGAAATGTGGATGTACATTGTTAAAATGTTTCCAGGCTCTTGCATCTGATGGATGAGTCATCTCTCCATCCGTCTGAGTATGCTCGGCGTGCCATCTCATCCTCCAGCAGTCTCCTCAGATTGGTACAATCTTTTCAATCTGTCTGTGATTGGTAGGTACCACATCCTTTGGTACGGTACCCTATTACGCCCTCGACCTTGCGGTTTGAATCGTGGCTTCTTACAAAATCGAACATTCTTCTAATTTCTCATCATCTCCCCAGTAAATCATGCAGTTGTCGATGCAAACGTCTATCATCTCCGAGGGCAACCCAAGACTATATACCAATTTCTGAATCTGATAATAAGATTCAGCAGACACATTGTCTTCTGGCAAATACTCTTTAAACAAGTCTGCCCATGCATCCATACAATTTTCAGGTAGATTGTGATCGGTTTTAATACTCATCATTCTAGCAGCCAACGACAATTTAGACAGACCTTCTCTACAACCACTATAAATTGGCTCATTCGCAGCATCTAACATTTCATAAAACTTTTTTGCATCTAAGTTAGGTTCTTCAACTTCATCATCATCATGAGTTACAAAGGCATCACCTACCATATCATGAACCCTATCACAATCTACCATTTGTTCCTCTTGGTGATGATAGCTATTACTACTGCTACCTTCATTACGCAAATGCTCAACCGGTTCAATCTGAAATTGCTATTACTACTGCTACCTTCATTCCTACAACTAGCATCTTCTCCATGTTGATACCAAATATAATAATATGGCAAGAAACCTCTATTTATTAAATGCTTCCAAACATTTTCACGAGGGCCTAATTTGGTATTGCAACATTTCCGACAAGGACAGAACATCTTACCACTTTCCTGCGTGAGTGGTGTAGAATCTGCTTGATGCATAAACGTCTTCAACCCTTCGAGAAATTCTTTCGTCACCCTCCCGTTATTATCTCTGTGTGAATACATCCACTTCCGCAACTCAAAAATATTTCCCGGACCGGACATTTTTTTTGTGTTTGATTAAGCTTATAGCTGATTTTTTTTGGTGTGTTTCAAATGAATCACATATGGTGGTATTTATAGAAATTTTCGAATCTGAGAATTTACTAGGAAATTGCTAGGAAAAGTAAGTACAAAACACGTTTTTGATTTAAATTCGATATTTTCTATCCATTTCCTCTTAATTTCGTAGTAACAAAATCTTTCTCCTAATTTCGTAGTAAACTATTACTAGAACTTTACGAGGAGAGAGGTTACTATGAGTTTACAAGGAAAATGTAATTTTCCTCGTAATAGCCACGTAAGGTTACTTCGATTTTACGAGGAAACTTTTTTCTCGTAAGGTTACGAGCACTTTCCTCTTAAAATCGAAGTAAACTCGTAGTAATTTTACGAGGAACTATTTTCCTAGTAAACTTTCTTAGTAAAAGCTTAGTTTTCTTTTAGTGAAATCTCCTAGTTGTCGAATCACAATCTACATAAGTTTTATCATCCATCGACGATGGTAAAAAAAAAAAAAGTCTTAATCAGAAAAAAATTGAAAGTTTTAAAAATACTAAAATAAAGATGAGAAAAATAAAATAATTAGTTACATAACCGATGTTTTCACTTACCTGCTTCATGAATACAAGACCTTCATGCATGATATGCATCCACCAACATCTACTACTTAAAACAAATTGTTAACACAAACAATGGTTTTCTAGTAGTTATAGATCTAAGAATGTAGTATCCACTTCGACTAAAAATATTAAATCTGATTATCCAAAAATAAAAAAGTTATTTAAAACACTGGTGCAAAAAAGTTACCGGGCAAATCTCCTTTGGCAGAGAGCTCACCACAAACATATATGCATATTTAAGACCGAAGTAAAAGATTCCTGCCAAAGGAGATCTTTACCTGTAATGCATTCGCACCTTCACCATATGTATTTAAATTTAGTTTATCTCTCTGATCTCTACTAACATACTTGTTTGTGTTACTCAATGCTCAATGCTCTGATAAGAGAAAATTGTGTAATTGTGAAAATGTACTACGATTTACGAGTTGTGTATTCCTGTGAAACTTCTAACTTGAAGTTTACTTGACCATGAGAGAAGAAGACGCCCATATATCTCATTTCAGAACCTAGAATGTTGATTTCTTCTACATGAATTTCTTAACACAAACAAATTAAAGAAAAAAGGAGTTGATAGGTGTCAAACATTCACAAATCTAAACACAAGGCAGAAGATAAGCTAGAGAAGATTGTATCAAATGATATAACATTCATAGATAGATTATTTGAAAGCTATATGTCTAAAAGAATACAATCTTTAACACTGGCAACAAAAATAAGTTTGTGGGGTTTCAGTATTTTTTCAATTTTTTTTTAAAAAATAAATAAAATAAATAAATAATAAATTACTTAGTTTTTAATTACTTTTAAAATTTTAATTTAAAAAAAAAAAAAAAACGAATCCGGATATCCAGATTTTGGTCCGGATATCCGGGAATCCCGAATCCGGATCCGGATATCCACAAATACTCCGGATATCCGATCCGTTCCACCCCTAGGTATAGATTAGGCCTGGGCATCCGGGTCCTCGGGTCGGGTTCGGGTCGGGTCCTGTCGGGTCTGGGTCCTTCGGGTCCTGAAAATTTAGACCCATATAGGTACCTGTAATTTTTCGGGTCGGTTTCGGGTCGGGTCTTGTCGGGTCCGGGTCGGTTCGGGTCTATAATTTCAATACCTGTAAAATACCCGTAATTTTTCGGGTCCATATCGGGTTCGGGTATTTAGAATCTGAAAAATACATGGCATACCTAGACTTACTCAAATTTAATTAATATTTGTCATATATATCTAAATATTTATAAAATAGCTTAACTTAAACTATTAATAATTAACATAAATCATTTTAAACTCTAAATTTTATATTTTAAAGCTTCATATTACTTAAAAATGTTACAAAATAATAATAAATATTGTTAACAAAAGACATTTCAACTAAATAAAATATAATATATATATATATATAAAACATAACACAAAAAATCATAGTTTTAATATACATGTTTTTAAGTCGGGTACAAATCGGTTCTTGTCGGGTCGGGTCTATTCGGATCGGTTCTTTCCGGGTTCGGGTCTATTCGGGTCGGTTCTCTTCGGGTCCAGGTCTATTCGGGTAAAAGAAATTTAGACTCAAAAGGTACTTGTAAACTTCCGGGTCGGGTCTTCGGTTTGGGTTCGGGTCGAGTATTTTTAGACCGGGTCCGAGTCGGGTCTTCGGGTCCGGGTTAAAATGTCCAGGCCTAGTATAGATCTTACTTTTATTGACTTAACTAGCCCATTAGTCTGTACAAAATAATTACTTCAATAAAATGTCATACTTTGTATATATATATCCTATTCTTGTGTCACTTGACTCACTTTTTGAGATTTTACGATTTATATAACTTTTAAAAAGCCAAAAATGAAAGTTATATGCCTCAGGCACTGAAAGCATATTCATTAAGCATATCCAACTACAACAAACATTAGCTTGCATGATATTGTACTTGATTATTAGTTTGACGACACATATTTGCTTTAGATATATAGTATCTAACCGTTTGTTCTTTTTTTCTTCTTGTTAGCAAAATTTATCACGACAGAACGTAACCAACTAGAAATATAGTAAGAGGTGCATAGTTAGAGGCAATCCACTGTTCTCTCCACAAATTAATCGAAGATAAGGTTCTCTAACCCATTTTTATGAAACTTCTGTTTCACAAACATGTAAGAATTCCACTTTTTTTTCTAGAAAAAGATAAGGGGTTGGATTTGAAAGTGTTTATGAATTATGATGAAAAAACCGTTTCAATTTGACTTTTGAACTTGGTTTTGGATCCTCTTTGGAGGTTGAGAGCATTCTTTGGTTAACTTTGTGAAGCCCTCTATCAAAGATATAAGGTTCGAACTAAACGAAAGGAGTTGATTGTTCACAGTAAAATATTCGAAAATATAAGTGTTGTGTTTTTTTTTAAAGCAATTTATTAGGATAATATAGTTATGAGAAAAATTGCATAAACGACACAAAAACAGAGAATACTACTTATCTTATGAGAATCTACGTCTAACTGCTATCACCCGCTATGAAAATCTACACTTGTACATACTTGTTTGCACCATGCTGAAGATCCCTTGTAAATCTTTTATATGTAGTCTGCATAATTGTTTAATAAATCATTATTTCTGATAATTGAAACATGAACTTTTTGGTGTAAAAGTATTAATGAACATTTAGTCAAATCACTGTATCAAGGGGACTTTCACAAGTGTTTTGTTTACTGCATTTGCATTGTTAACAATCGTAAATGTATGATTTGATATTTGGTAACAGTATATATTCTACCTCAAATAACACCACCGAATGAAAAATATTAGGTTCTAACTTGATCAATATGAATAAATTCTTTTTTTTGGTCAACAACATACGTACATATACCAAAGTTTCAGAACTCAAAGTATAGTGAAGACTCTAACACACATCACTATAGTAAGAACCTTGGTCTAGTAGACTGAAAAAAATGAATAAAGGTATGAAAAAAATTGCTAGGCAAATCTCCTTTGGCAGAGGAAACTGATGACAAAATATATTTGCGTCATCAACGTCTCCTGCCAATAGAGGATTCACCCTGTAATGTTTTTCTACCAAATGTTCTTTTCCCCCTCTCTCACTTGTTTGCTTCAAATGAAAAAAATTCAAACTATGTAACGTATTTATAAACCTTGATACAAAGTAACAAAGAGCATATACTATGGGACAATTCCTATTCACAAGCAAAGTATTTGCAGTCCTATTTTTTTTTTTTAAAAGCCCGATAAATCAGAAAAAATAAGAAAAAATGTTAAACTCCGAATCAGAAGCATGAGGACCTCATGAAGGGGATGGTCTTTAGGATTATACTAGTAACATATGCTATATGAAACATTGGATCTGCCATAGAATATGCTTTAACTTATTATATGCACATTCATTACAAACACTTTCATCAACTATATATATACTTTGCTAGTCCACCATGAGTTTACAGTAACTCAAATGTAATTGTTTGAAACATTAAGAAGATATTAAGAACATGATCATCAGTGCATGGATGGATTACTGGGCGAATACTCCTATGGCAGGTGGTTTTGGGCATTGCTTGAGATGCAAGCATAATCTGCCAAAGGAGATTTGCCCCGCAATCCATCCCATGCAAACCAGTATATCTTCCGATATCTCTAGGCAAGTCTTTTTTTTGTTTGTTTGTTAAAGTTTTTATAATTAGTCATCAGTTTTAGGCTATCTTTAACCCGGGTCTCTTAAGATGAGATTCTTAATTTTTTTGACCTTTTTTTTTTTACATTTTTCTGGATAAGAGACGTCTCTTATGTCTCTTATTTAAGAGATTGTTCTTAAGTTTTCTTAGTTATAATTAAGAAACAGTCTCTTAAAAAAATAAGAACCTCTTGTTAAGAGACATGCATTAATCATGCTCTTAAAGATCAACTAGATTTTGATCCGCGCTTTCAAAGCGCGAATTTATTTTTGGATAAAAATGTTAGTTGATATATTTTTTTTAATTTTGATATACATATATGTGCTAAAAATACATATTCAGTGTTTCATATCAGACTTGTGACTGAACTGTAAATCACATGATTCATATATATGCAATTCTAAACTATTATCATTAACATGTGAACTAATCATGGTTAATGCATTTTAAAATTAAATTTTATATACTTTTAAATTGTACATAAAATTGAAAAAAAAACTATTAGTTTTAGTTTTTTGTAATTTGATGATTTTATATTATTCAAAAATGAAAACTGATATTAGAAAAGACAAAAAAATATTTATATGACAATATTAGTCTGTTTTTTATTTATATTGTTTGAGAATAAGTTTAAAGATGTCGGATCGCATATGAAATATTTCAACATATAATATGTTACTATGGTGAATATATAAATTTAAATCATTAAGGAAAATTAAGATATGTTAACAATCTATTTTTAAAAAATTGTTTGGTTAAATAAGTTAAAATATTGAAACATTAATGTTTGTTCCTCTAAAATAATATCACCTTATTAAAAAATCATTAATAATCATCTCATTTAAATTCTTATAATAAATAATGAAAGAATTTAGGATACTTTTGTTATAGATATAAATGCATCAAGCTTAAAAATAATGTTGTATAAAACATTAATTATATTATATAGTATTTTTAAATTTTTTACCTAGAAGTAAGTTGGGTCCAAATTTAATAATATTGTTCTCTGGATCTTATAATATCATGCGAAGTATGTGTGCTGGGGGTATCTCTCAAATGTCAAAACAATCTATAGACCGTTTGTAAAACATATAGTTCTAAAATTTAGGGTTATAAACAATTTAATAAATATATTTAATATAAATGTAGGATCTATATTTATAAAAATATTTTTTGCAATTTTGAAAACCATAGACAATTATTGTATAAAATAATCTATGCAAATCTTAGAGCTATTATTCTAAAATTTTGAAGACCACATGTTTTCATTGCTCATGTGGCCGTATATGTTTGGGGGCTATAATCACATGTAACCACATTGGCCCATATGTAAGGCATGGACACATGATGAGATGAACACAGCTTCTTGATTGAATGATGTTTTGGAGCAAAACACAAGTCTGAAGATATAAAACATATTTCAGAAAATGGTTTTCTTCTCCTAGTTAAGAGTTAAAAACTCTTGTCTTAGCCATCCAACAGAATTTGATGTGTTTTGGTAGTAATTACTCATCTTCTTGAAAAACCAATGAAGCAGAATGATAGCAAGTAGAAAAACCATGAAGATGCAGCAAGATCGTCCACTTCCACGTCTTCTTCCTTCATCCCCTGTAGTATCCCTTACTTCGCTCCACTCCTCCTCCGTTAACCTTACTGGAACATTCAATGCTGAAGAACCACAGATTTCACATACACTACAAAGAAGAGAACAGAGGTTTACACCAAGATTAGTAACAATCTTGTGTAGGAATCTGAATAGAGTACCTGTTTCCTTTTAGCTTGAACCAAGCTTCAGCACAATGAAAATGGGCAAGGCCAAGCTCGCTTTTGCATTTGCAACCAATCTGAATCAAGTCCTGACTTACTGACTTGCCAGAAACTCTATCCGGTGTTTGATCAGAACCAAAATGACAGATTCTGCAGATTCTTTGCCCGTTATCACTTTCTCCTCCTCCACCACTCAGATCAATCACGTGAAACTCCTTCTCCTTTGAAGCATCGCTCTCGTGAACAGCATGAGCTGTAACGTTACTGCATCCAACACCATGTTCCGGTTTATTCTCATTCTGTTCTTCAACCAACACATGTTTTGAGACAGAGTCACTGGTCTCACCCTTTACATCAGAGACTATAACAGCGTCAGGCACAGATCCACTCCAACTTTCACAAACACTGATCGATTTCGAACAACTTTTGGGTTCCATTTCATTCATTAGACACACCAAATACCAACGAGGAGCTGTTTTAGTTCAAGAACTCTCAAGTTCCTAGAAAGTCCAAGATCAAGTATGATTTGTATCAGACAAAGAGTAGAACCTAAACAACATTCCCAAAACTGATAAGCAGAGCCGTAAAGTAGAATAAAAATCAAACCTTTACCAGAATCAAGATCCAGTTGAATGACAAATCAGAGAGAAAAGCAACGAACTTTATGTCTGAGAACAACAAATCTCAACAAAGTATCGTCTTTTACAGCTTTCAGCAACTGAAGAAAGATAAATCAGACAAATGAATCTAAACCCTTTGCCGGAAACGGAGGCTCGTCGCTACAAATGCCCTAATCTGCTGTTCTTCGGTTTCAATTTTGGGTTTCTTCTTCAATAAGACTCTTGAGCTAGATTTTAGGCAGTGAAACGAAAACCCATTGTTCAGATATTTTATTAGAGATAATGAAAGTCTCTTTCTTATTTAAGGATGAGCTCACACAATAAAGTTTGGTACCCTTTTCTATATTAAAAAGGGTTAATAACAGAATAAAGTTCGGTGAAGATGAAAAGGACTATTATCAACTCTAATTCATTGTTGCCAGGCAAAAAATAATCAACTCTAATTCATTTTCATTTACATGAAATTCACTATTTAAGTGGTGGAGTAACAAAGTTTTTATCCAATAATCCCTAAATACAAAGCAGATTGAAAACTAGTATATCCTGTAACTTAATTTATATATTTTTTTCGATTCAAATTGATACATGTTTTAAAATGTTCATATCTATTAATAAAATATATTAAAATTTGGGTATGAATATATTAACTTTTGTGTTTAACTATTTTCGAATTTTAATCAAAGAATTGCAAATACAACATAATTAAATTTTGTGAATTAATAATAGTATTTATTATTTAATCAAAAGTGCATAATTTATGTATGATTTTTTTATTTGGACCATCATTAGAAAACTTTAATAAAATTTATTTCATTAAAACTAATGGTAAAATATTTGTAACTACTTTAATCATAATATCTTTTGATATCTTTTTATTTTAAATATAAATATATATTAAAAATTATAACAAATCTTTTGAAAAAGATTTTAGCAAGATCTCAACATTAAAAATTATGTAACTATTCAATTAATTTCGAATTATATAAAATATAATTATAGATTAATATACATTCAATTATATTTTATAAAATGAAAAATGAATCATGTAATTTTATAAAATGAAAAATAGAAATTCTATACTTATATATATATACAATAATATATTATCTAAATAAACATAAAATTTTGCTAAACGGTAATCTAATTTTGAAATCTAAATCAAATTTAGTAGATATTAAGTATACAATAATTTTAAAATATGATTTTTCATATATATTTTAATTTATTTAGTAATTAATTTAAATCGAATAAGATAAAATATAAAATGTAAACTATAAAATTATTGTGTTTGTAATAGTTATATAAACATTTAAATATATGACTAACGTCATAGTTATACTACAAAGTTATGGTTTATATAATAAAATTATCAATAACTTAATATAATTTTGTGTTATATATTATTTAACCTTATTATAATAATGTTTATGTGGTTTATACTATTATTACTATAAATTTTTATAAATTTGTATTTTTTGTAGAAAATTTTATTTTAAAAATTATAATATAACAATAATATTTTACATAAATTTTTGTTTTATTTTAAAATTTGAAATATATGAAAATTAAATTGCACCTATATGATAGATAAGTAAAATTTTGGCATATATACAATAATATATTATCTAAATAAACATAAAAAATTTCTAAATGGTAATCTAACTTTGCAATCCTAATCAAAATTTAGTATAAATTAAATATAAAATAATTTGAAATATGACTTTACGTATATATTATTTTATTTAATAATCATTTCGTAATTTTTAATCAATAGAATGCCAATACAACATAATTAAATTTTTTTGTAAATTAATAATTTAGTGATTATTATTTAATAAAAAGTGCCATAAAATTTTTAAAATCTATATTTTAAGATTTTTTTTTTTAATTATTTTTTTAAATAAGACTTCTTAGTTTTGGTCACAAAAATAATTAAAAAGGATCGATTTTTTTACTTTCTCAAATTTCAATATTTATTTTTTATTATTTTAGGACTTTCACACTATAATTCTAAAATTTAAATTTAGATTATTTAATCTAAGGGATATAAATATATATTTATATCTTTTAAAATAATTTTTAATTATTTTTCTCTTTAACATCTATTTTTTTAAAAAATTTAGTGCTATATTATTTTTTAAAACATGATTTTTTTTCTAACATAGATAGTGATATATAAGAATAAAAATTGTTGCAATCATTATCTAGTCCTTACCATTTTTTGTATTAAACATTTGTCAATATTAGTTATTGCGGATACATATTTTTGAATAAAAAATAGTAAAACAGGAAAATAGGTAGATAAAATAATAAGTTTAAAAACAGTTTAAGTAAATATATTAATAAAAAATAGTTAGATCTTTTAATCATATAGAATATGTTCGGTAAATCAATTATTTTTTAAATCAGAAATAAATACTATTCTTACCATTAGAAAGATAAATTAAGATAAATACAATTCAACGTCATCTTAAGTCATGACTATTGATCTTATCACCAGTATTCGATATATGTTAAGAAAAAATTTATATATATAGTATATAAATTCATATTTGATTTTAACCTTTTTTGTTAAATTCGAATTACTGGTGGGCATCGTTAAAAGAGAAAATGAACCTTGTTGAGGGGAGTATACCTAACCTACTAAACCGGTAAAAAAACCATTATAGACTAACCTAAAAATAAATATTAATCTCCTAAACGAACCAGAAAATGTAATGAACTAGAAAGAAGCAAATATGAATCACTAATAATTTTACCCAAAAAAAAAGAAGGATCACTAATAAAAGGTGTAACATGGAAATACGTTTCTGGCAGCAAGCTCTATTGCCACCCAACCCAAATTAGTTTATGAGGATAAGGTCTATAAGAAGTGTTAGATATTGAAATGATCCAAAAAATGATATTTTCATTAGAGATATAAGTGTTACTCTTTCTTCCTTTATTTTCCTACAAAACAAGATTCTTTTGAGAGAAAAAAACATTTCAAAGAAGAAGGTCAAAGCTGGTGTGTGGAGATGTGGTTTTGACCTAGTATTGAGAAGAATATCATAAACCCTGCTGAGATTTGAATAACTCTGCGGCTACCTACACGGGTGCTTCCTAGTAACCCACCAACATTCTCTCTCTGCAACACTCATATAAGAATGAAGAAACACATGAGACTAACTAGTCCAACCCATTGGAGAATATTAGTTTCAAAATCAT